>JABGLZ010001048.1:109928-234792 GCA_014705045.1 Colletotrichum theobromicola
ACGGTGGGCAAGGGACATTGCCTCTAACCTGGAAAGCAACAGAGGTACGGAGGGGCAGTGAAGCTCGGGCGGATCTTCAACCAATGTCAGCTGTGTTCGACAACACTGAAGGTCGCAAGAATTATCTCCAATTATTTCCTGGATGAAATTGAATGATTGTATTGACACACCTTCACCTCACACACATCAATGCCTGCTCTCCGAAGGTTCTTGTAATGTTGCCTTCCCGGGATAGCATGTTTCCAATCCATAAGCGGCCGGCTTCGACAGTGCTTGCTCCAAACTTGACAATGACACAGCCCCTTACTCTGGCTGCTGACCACAAGATGCTCTGCTTCGTTTCCATTTCTATGCGCTTCAGTCGCCACAACTCGGCCTCGCTCAGATTGCTTTCCTCTTCCGCGCGCGCCTCTGCAGACCTGAAATCTCTTGCGCCCAGGCGGGGTAATGCTGCAAACTCGTCTAGGAAGAAGCTGCCAACTGACTGCATTTGCGGGCCACGAAGGATGAGAGTCCCAAACAACCCGTTGCCATGCATCGATTCCCGCAATGATCTCCCGACCATGCCCTGGCTGTTTCTGTCCAAGATGACTGTGTCTCTCACGAGTAGACGTTTCTTGCTTCCTGCGGTCTCTGGAGAGGACCAGATCTCGTTGCGCCCAGACCACTTGACGAAACTCCAATCCTCGCCTCGCGCCGTTCTGCCTTGTGTCACCCAATCCAACAGACACAGAGAAGCAGTAGGTGCTGCTGTAAAGATTTGGGTTTGTTCGTAGACGCTTCCGTCAAAGGGCTGTACAGGATCCGGCAGGAGACAGAGACCGGCCTCTTCGCCGATGTTGACCTCGAGCTTCTGGCGCGTGACTACGTCAGGAGACGGTGATTTGAAGATTTTGGTGTGACCCTGGGTGACAACACCGAGCTTTGCCTGTGGGAGCACACGCATGGAAAGATTCACGCTGTCGCCTCCAACGAGTCCGCCGCCGTAAGACAAGAGGAACACCAGAACACATTTCTGGTCGGCCGCTGGGGAGGGTGAAATGAGTTTCAGTGGATACTGGTATGACATGGCCTGCAAGCCCGAGAGCCCGTTTGGCAATAACTGAGCAACGATTTCGCCCTCCCCAGCAGCGGACGAGGACTTTGGGAATGGAGAGCCCATGGTTATTGTTGTCGCGGCGTAGAACTCGTTGATCGGTATATAGGGGCTTGTCAGGAAGAGTCCATCAGGTCATTGTTGATGGAAAGATGCACAAGCGACTTCGGCTACTATCGATCATCAGAAAGAAGCCGACGGAACAAGCAGCAGAGCAGTATCCATCGATACGGTCCATGGAAAGAATGAACATATTGCTCACCTGGAGTGTCCTTGTTTGTCCTGTTGATAACGCTGAGTTACCTACCTACCTACCTAGGTTGCGGTGCTGGACTCGAGATTGTGTTCGGTAGACTCTGACACAGGAAGTACCTACCTACCTATCTTAGTGGCATTGAAAAGTTGAGTTGCGGAGCACGTACTGTGCAGTTGCCGTCACCCTACCCCCGCGTCTTGCCCATATGCCAGTCGAGTATCGTACTTCTATTTCCTCGTGGTGTGCATCTACTGCGAGCCATTGCCTCTCTCACAATGGGACCATACTCACCAGACGAAATCCATGATCTTCTCTCAGATCCAGCAGTACTCATGGCGCATCGACTTTCCTTTCCGTTGAGGAAACAGATTTGCAGGCGCATCCAAGACGTGGCAGCCGGGGTTAGGGTGAGTACGTACCTCGCGTACCTAGGTACTAAGGCACCTGGGCTCTGTCCTCTGAGCAATGTTGGCTGCCCTGCTTAGGTATCCCAGGGGTCGTCACAGTGTCCATTTTCTAACTCGTAAATGATACGCACAGTCCTGCAACTGCTCGATCCACAGTCCTCCCACCCGCGAATTTGGAGAACCATTGCCTAAACATCTTCAACCGACACGCATTGCCTCGACGCGACATTTTCCCTTGTATGCGCCACCTCCTCGACCCTTCGCTCATCGGCGCGAAATAATTGTCGCGACTGCTGCGATCATCTACACGCTCCAGCAATCATTTCGCAAACTCGCGACAACATGGAAAGCGCGACAGCTTCTCCCGAGCCCGAGTCATCGTCGCGTCGCCGGTCCGGACGCGTCGTGCGAGCCCCCGAGAAGTTCAGCCCAGAACCCGTGACCGCACCAAAGCGCAAGAGAGGCCCCGATCACGATGAGGATGACGAAGAAAATGACGATAACGAGCCCCTGTCCGATGCCACGATGACCGATGGCGACAGCGCCGACGAACGTCCCCGCCCTAGGCCCAAGAAGCGTTCTGCTGCTGCGCATGGAAACCGCGCAAAGAAACCCGCCACCAAGAAGCCAAAGACCAATGGCATAGGTCCATCTGGTCATTCCGCAAGTCTGCCATCACGACCCAAGAAGACGGTCAGAATCGCTGCCGTCGACAAGGAAGGCAGTGGCCTGTACGGTACGAAGCATCCCTGGAATGTAGCTCTCTTCTCCATCACCTGACACTGACGTGCCTCTGTAGCGGAGGTCTTTGGCTCTGGTTTGCCCTCTGAACACGTTGCGGATAAATGGCAAGAGAGCTATCAAGCGAATGATGCCCTCGCTATTGTCGAACTCGTCAACCTCGTACTGCAAGCATCTGGCTGCGACCTGGAGATCACTGAGGATGATGTTCGCGACCCAGACAACTGTCAGGCTCGTCTTACTGAGCTTCAGGATCTTTTCCAAGAGGTAAGCTGCCATCGTCCTGTCCGATATTTTGATCCGGTGAATCATTTTCCTGACATCGTGAAGGAACAAGTCACAGAATACCCTCTCATCTCCAGGGCAAAGAATACCAAAGCCTTCCGTGACCTTCTCACGGGCTTCTTCAAATCTGTCGTACGCAGTGTTCACGATACAGATGTCCTCTACAACGACCAGACTCTGATGGAGAACCTCGTGCGCTGGATAGCATCCATGTCCACTTCGTCGCTTCGTCCCTTCCGCCATACGGCGACCACCGTCATCCTCTCCCTGGTGTACGGACTCATCGAGGTGGCTACAACTCTTGATGCGCGCATTACCGCAATTGAACAGCAGGTTGCTCAAGCCAAGAGAGGCAAGAACAAGGCAAAGCTTGCAGAAATGCAGCACAGCCTTGATGAGGCCAACAATAACAGAGAGTTGTGCGGCCACCACATCAAGGACTTCTTCGATACCACGTTTATTCACAGATACCGAGACATTGATCCGCGTATCCGGACGGAATGTGTCGAAGCACTAGGATCCTGGATTCTGGGTCTTCCTACAGTCTTCATGCAGCCGGAATACCTTCGTTACCTGGGATGGATGCTTTCTGACACAGTTGCTTCAACGCGACAGGAGGTCTTGAGACAACTTGCACGCATATTCAGACGCGGCATATCCCAACTTGGCCATTTCATTGATCGGTTTCGCCCTCGCCTCATTGAAATCGCGACCAAGGATGCTGAGGTTTCCGTGCGTGTTGCAGCGGTGAGCGTCATCAATGTTCTCCGGGACGCCGGAATGCTCGAGCCGGAAGAAATGGATACCATTGGCAAGTTGATTTACGACAGCGATACTCGAATTCGGAAATCAGTAGTAAGCTTCTTCGTATCTTGCGTTGAAGACTTCATCACTACCAAAATGGAGGAACTCGGCGGCCAGGACGCTCTAGACGAAGTCTTCGGCGAGATTGAAGAGGATGACTATGACTCGCCTCGCAGCACATGGGTCAACATTAAGTGCCTGGCAGAGACACTTGCGGCATACGACGAACAGCTTGAGGGTGAACAGCAAGACGAGAACCCTCAAGGTTTAGCCGTCGCCGCTGACGTTCTTCAAGCAAGCGTGCCTGACACTAGGATATCACTCGCTGCCCAGGTGCTTTTTGATAAGGTTCCGTTCGTTAAGGAGTGGGAAGTCCTGTCTGGCTATCTGCTTTACGATCATACAGTCAGTTCCAAGTCAAGATCCAAGGGTGCCTCTACGGAAACGGCCTTTAAGAAAGCTGTTGGTCCTGTGGGTTCCGAGGAGGCCATTCTTTTGGAGGTTCTCGCCTCCGCGGTGAAAATGTCCTTGCTACAGTCGGCGGAGGCTGAAAAGGCTAGGAAGAGGGGCGGACGCTCTGAAGTCGCCGAGGCACAAGAAGACACGGCTCTGGATCTCGCGACGGCTATCCCTCAACTTCTTAACAAATTCGGGGCCGATCCTGCCACTGCGACTATCGTTCTCCGAATGGAGCACTTTCTCGACCTGGAGGTATTCCAAACATTGCGTCAGGATTCGACGAAATACGAAAAGCTACTGGACGAGATCAGCACCCAATTCAACAGACACGACGATAAGAGAGTCATTGCCGAAGCGGCTGCTGCTCTCCTTCATTCTCGACAATATGAAGAGCTTGAAGAACTTACCGATGGAAAGCTTGCCGTGTTGTGGGAGAATGTCATCACAACTTTACGCGGCTTCGACAAGACGTGTGAGCTTTCTATCCGAGGCAATCTTGAGGCAGACCATCTCACAGCACTGTCTACTGTTCTTATGAAGATTAGTGAACTTGCTCGAATCTCTGACCCTGTCGAGATCCTGGAGGCTGAGGGTCGGGCAGCCGATTCAATGTCATCGTCGATTGAGATCTTGATCAACATCGCCAACCGAGGCACGTTCGATGACCCTAACGAGGAATTGGACGACTTGGAAGACGAGGTAGCGTCCTTTGCGATTAAAGCCACCCAGTTCTACTTTATGTGGAAGGTAAAGAGCCTCGAGAAAGTTATCCATGGCGGTGCCGAAGTCTCCGATGCCATTGTGGATGAGTTATCCGTCTTGCGCAAAAAGTACGACACCAACTTGATCAAGACTCTTTCGTCGCGAGCCGTCATTGATGACACTCGTCTTTTTGCCGCTGGCGCCCTATGCGACGTTCACGTTCTTTTCGGCACTTTGCGCAACTTTGTCGAGCCCACTCGCGGCACCGCGATGTATAGGAAGCTCGCGGGCCTCATGCGTGAACTTGAGCCGAGGCTCCTACCAGAGCTTATCTCCATCTACGACGGCATCGAGAAGAGCTATGCGAGGAGAACAAAGAAGACGCTCAACGAACCGGCAGACGACGAGGAGCCCATGGATGACGATGACTCCGACGACGAGGAAGACGACGACGAGACTCTTAGCTTCGAAGAGCGTCTCGCTCTAGAGCTGAAGTCCGAGAAGGCTCTTTGCGAGTTGGCAGCCAAGTACGTATTGGCCATCGTGCAAAAGGTCTTGGACCAGTCAGGTCCCCATGCCGGGAAGCTACGCAAGCGCCTTCTCCGAAATCAGACTCGGCTGGGAAAGAACTTTAGCGAAGTCATTGCTTTCCTTGACGAGAACAAAGTTCGAGAACATGTTTACGGCAAGAAGCAGGCTCAACGGGCAAGGACTGCCGCGGCAAAGCCAGCATCCAAGAAGCCAGCGCGGAGTGAGGAAGTCGTCATCGAAGATGACGACGAAGAGGAGGACGGGCTTGAGGAGCCCGAGCCCGAGCCGGAAGAGGGTTCTAGAGAAGACCTACGCCGGCGTGAACTACTGGAGGAGGAAGAGGAAGAGGAAGAGCCGGAGCCAGAGGAGGCTCCAGCTAATAATGACGCCGATGACGACGATGTATTGGGCGACTAGCCGGGCTTTCGGCCTGTTTGTCATTTGTTTCTTTCTGCTCACATGCGAAGCCTGGAATTCTCGCTAGCCGTCTCTGGTGTCCTGTTAATGCAGACTTCGTGCATGGGTTGACGATGTTGGGGGCAGTCTTGGTATCGCTCCTATGAGGGGTGGATAATGTTTCGGCTGCGACGGCGAACTTAGGCGCCCATTAGGATGGCTCACTCTACTGGCTTGCGGCGTTGGAAGGATGAAAAGATGGTTAGCTCTTCTAGTAGCTAATATGACACGATGCCATTGTAAACAAGATATCAGCATCGTGTCCTCTCCTTATGCCCCAATATGATACCAACAATCACTAATCGTAGTCTCAGCCTATCCAGTAAACCCCTACGCCAGATATCCTTGAGAAAGCATCCATAGTTCCTTTTCGTTCCCGGCCGTTCCCGTTCCGTTCCATCATGCACCACATATCTTGGTTCCAAAAAGTCCAAACACCCGCTCCCATCTTTTTCCAAGTCCTGCATTTGCTTTCGTTTCGTTGGGCTCCTTTACCTGCACACCATACTGACGTACGCAGCAAGTGAAGGGCCGATTGGAAACATTTTGGCCAGTGGCTGCCTTCCCAGGCGGCTTGTCGTCCGTCTCAGCGTCCGAGCTATCCAACGGTGGTCGATCGCTGGGGGTCTTTTTGCCTGCCTTGGTCTTTTTCTTCTTACTGGCGTCAATCAGCGCTTTGGATTTCTTTTCTTCAAGATCACCCCAGAGAATGAACATCTTCTCGCGTAATTTGGATAGCTCTTCAGGTTCAGTGCGGAGATTGCAGGCGTCAAGACCCGTTAGGAGCTGAGCTTCGAGGTTGTCAATTAGGACCCAAAAGGTGTTGTTCTTTGCGCCTTTGCTGTGCTTCTCGCCGGCCGTCATCAATGTCGCTTCTTGGAGGCATAGAGCAAAGCGCCACTCCCAAACGCGCTCACCAACGAAATTATCTAGAGTGCCTGCATTTTCCCCTTCTGAGTCCGAATCGGACTCAGATTCCGAATCATCAGACAATATGTCGTACTCTGTTTTTCTACGGCCGTAGGCAAAGTCTTCGAGTCTTGGAGGATGGAAGTCAACCACGCGCACGTTGGCACGGTATTGGGCAACCAAGAAAGGAAGTTTGAGAATAACGGGAGAGCCTTGTACTGTGGCTTGGTAGGTCGCCGGCTCCAGGATATCAGAAATCAGACTCGTCGATTTATCATGATGCTCGCAGGTCACTTGGTCTCTGTTAGCTTGCAATAGACACATAAGAGCGGATTTCTCAGCTACCTAAGGGGTTAAGGTCAGGGGGAGGAGCTGCTGCTGGCAATGCAGGTTTCTCGTCCTCCTTTGCCTTTTCGGCCAACTGCGCTCTTTGAAGCGCTCGTCTCTGCTTCGAGTTTAAAGGTTTCTCTGCTTGATCAGTTGCAGGCCGCTTTTTGCTCGTCTTCCCGATGGCCGAGTTGATTTCTTTCTTCTGAATTTTGAACTCTTTCTCGTAATTGCGTTTCCTCCTTATTGCGTTTTTGAGGACAGGGTGGACATTTTCGGGGTCCTCTTGTGGGTCAAGAACCTCTATGGACATTTTTCTGGCGTAGTCAGTGCGGTCTTGACGGAGGAAGCCTTCCAAGTTCAGTCCATTGTTCCCGAATTTGATCTGGATGTTCAAAAGATGGACCCAATCGCCGCACTTGACTTGAGAGCGGATAAGCGATGCGTGTGGCTCGTAGCAAGTCATCTGCATGCACCTTTTGCCAAAGGGACCTGCCCAATCGACCTGGGCGTTGGGATTGCCTGCCTTTCCCGAAGTGTAGCCGTAGGGATCTCCGTCCCTACCGCCATCCTGTGCCTGGCCATTCCAAGCGTGATTATAGAAGGAAGTGTTCTCGGTATAGTCAGACACATACAGCGTGACCTTGTCGCCGGAATCAAATGGGTCTTTGACAACTTGGACGATCAGGTCGTGAAAAGTGCCATGCCTGACCTCTTGAAGCTCGCAAAGCTTCTGCTTTTTTGTTGCCTTTATTGATTGTGCCACACGAGTTTCGAAGACATTGGCATCCGGAATGCATTCCGCCTTGATGTTCTGACGCAGCCAGGATACATACTTTTCGACGTCAGGCCTCGGCTTCCGACCCGCGTCCTTCCTAGACGGCGTCAGGGGTTGAGAGGCAGGCTGAGGATAATGGGGGATCTTGGACGCAGGATAGATATGGATAGCAGTCGATGCACTGTGCGTCAGAAGAGAGAGTGAATCTCGCTTCTGAGCCTGGGATTCAGTGTCAGCCAGCGCGAATGAAGAACCTCGGGTCGACGCACGCACCTTGGCTTGGTAGACAACAATAATATCTCCAGGACCGCATGTAGGCATGTCGGTTTCTTGTGGGCGGAAAACGTTCAACTCCACATCCCAAGTCACCTGGTCCTGGATCGAAACATCAATCAGGCGAAGCGCGCACTTCATATCTGGTTTTGCGTTAGAATGCCCGAAGTAGTTTGACTTGGAAATGGGTCGGAAACATGCCCTCTCGCATTGTTTTTATTGGGGCCCGAAAGTCTTTGACGACACCAATCACGTCGACGAAACTCCAAGGCTGGATCTTTCCTTCCTCCATAAAATTTGCCAGCGCAGTGAAGCCCTTGGGAAGGTTCATATCGGCAGTTGTCTCGGCCATGTTGGCGGGTATTCTCCCAGTCAGGTGAAGGTGAAGGTGAAGGTGGGGACATGAAAGAGACAGAATTGTTCGGGGGGAAAACCTGATCTTCACGGTGGCCCCAGTATCATCTTCGTCGACGACGACGACGGACGCCTCTTGTAAGGACCGTTAGAGTGTTTTGTGTGATGGTGAGGTCGTTGACTTAGTCCAGACGCGTGTTGGTGGCTTAAGGGCCTGTGAGACGCGCTGAGGGGCCCCACCAAATCGCATGTCGCTTCGCGAGACCATGTGCTTTACTTGGCAGGTACTTGCCTCTTGTCACCCAGCCTGGCCTGTGCGTGGAAAGGAAGCAGTGGGTTTACCTTAAAGTACGACTTCCATTCTTGCTCCCACTTCACAACCGTCGGATGTGTCCCAGAAAGCAAAACGTCTGGCAGGAGCAAAGAGGGGGGCTGCAAGTTTGCTCATTTCTCTTTCTTCAGTGTCTAGGCTTGCTTTCAAGTAGCTCGCCTTCAGGACAGGTATGGAACAATGGACAAAGCGTCGAACGCAAAGAAAGGAACAGACGCATCATGGCACGCAGAATTTTGAGGGGTAATGCTTACAATGATTGTCTTGAGAAGTAATGAGTGCGTAGATGTAGACGAATACCTACCTACCTTTGAGGCCTGGAAGCCCACCGTCCTCAGCAAAGTGCCTTAACCAGTCTAGGTAGGAAGGTGAAGTCCGTCATCGACCTCCAGAACTGTGGGTTGATGCACAGAGAAGTACCCGCCTAGCAATACATGACATAATCCCCTTGGAAACCGGGCTAAACAGAGAGAGGGAGCGCCATTGTGGGGCTGTAATCTCTTACAGAGCTACCACGCTCGCCTTACTATCCAATCAAACTGCCTCCCCTGACTCAGCTAATAAGAAGCATCTGGAGAGCCAAAGCCCGCCATTGTACGGATACAGTGTGTCTGCTCAACTAAGGTACCTAACAGGATGGCGGGAGGGGGGAAAAAGAGTTCAGTGTTCGCTTGCGGCCTCAGAAGCCGTACCGGATACCTTAGGTAAGCCCTCATCCTCAAGCATGCCACATGTCAAGTGTACGTACACAGCCTTAGCGGGCTTGCCTGGATTTGGCGAAAGGCCCTGCACTTTTCTTTCGTCGACCCGCTCCTTCGCTTCATCCTCCCCGACTTCTCCTTCCCCCCATCATCAGTGGCATAAATTTCCCACCCCTCCATCTGCAACAACTTTTCTTTCTGACACCGAACTCGGCATTTCCAGTGTTTACACACGAAAGCCTTGCGCATCACGATCAAATCCGCATCTGTCGCTAGAGACGGTTTCTTCTTTTCGCCTGCCCAAAGCAGTCAACCGCTACCCTCCCCCCTCCTCCTGACGGGCGGCCCAAAAACAACAACTACCAGAATCAGCATCCATCTCAACAACCACCATGGCTGATCGGTACATCCCCGAGCATCGCCGCACCAATTTCAAGGCGAAGAGCACTTTCAAGCCTGAGGAGCTCCGTCGCCGCAGAGAGGAGCAGCAGGTCGAGATTCGCAAGGCGAAGAGAGAGGAGAACTTGGCCAAGCGTCGTGGTATCGGAACGGGCGAGAACAGACCAGGCGCTTCCCTTGGAGCTGCTCCTGATAGCGACGATGATACCGCTCCTACAGAGTCCCAGGTCAGTTTTGATTCCTCTTCTCACATTTTCGCGATGGCGTCGTCGCTGTGGTCGTCTTTGTTTGAACCCCACCAATACTGCCGCACCCTTCGTCTTATTTTCCCCCTCTGTTGCTAGGGCGCCTTGCGTTTGCCCCACTTCACCTTCGCGCGAGTCGGGACGGTCCTCTCCCACCAGACCTCAAGCCCCGCGCCAAACGCCCTGCCTGAGCTTCGCGACGACTTGCATTCACGATCTCGCACAGAACAGAAACAATGCTTTTAGTCACTGAGGAAAATATGCTGACTCTTTGCAGTTGAACGAGGACCTTCCTCAGATGGTCAACGGTGTCTTCTCCGACCAGATCGATCTACAGATCCAAGCAACGACAAAGTTCCGAAAGTTGCTGTCCAAGGAGCGCAACCCCCCAATCGAGGAAGTTATCAAGACCGGTGTCGTCAGCCGTTTCGTCGAGTTCCTGCACTCCCCCCATACCCTGGTTCAGTTCGAGGCTGCCTGGGCCTTGACCAACATCGCTTCTGGCTCTGCCACACAAACCCAAGTCGTTATTGAGGCCGGTGCGGTCCCCATCTTTGTCGAGCTATTGGCCAGCCCTGAGCCGGATGTGCGGGAACAGGCCGTTTGGGCTCTCGGCAATATCGCCGGCGATAGTCCTCACTGCCGCGACTATGTCCTTAGCTGTGGCGCTTTGAAGCCTCTGCTGGCTCTACTCGGCGACAGCCGTAAGCTCAGCATGTTGCGCAACGCCACTTGGACTCTGAGCAACTTTTGTCGTGGAAAGACTCCTCAGCCCGACTGGAACACCGTAAGTAGCCCAGCACGAATTTACCTGTCACGTCGCTTTGCTGACTTGATTACCAGATTGCTCCCGCCCTGCCTGTCCTTTCTAAGCTCGTTTACTCGCTTGACGACGAGGTTCTCATCGATGCCTGCTGGGCTATTTCCTACCTCTCCGATGGGTCCAACGACAAGATTCAGGCTGTGATCGAAGCGGGCATTCCCCGTCGACTCGTTGAGCTTTTGATGCACGCCTCCACCTCTGTGCAGACGCCCGCTCTCCGTTCCGTTGGCAACATCGTCACCGGTGACGACGTTCAGACGCAAGTGATCATTAACTGCGGTGCTCTGCCATGCCTCCTTTCGTTGCTTAGCTCCAACAAGGATGGTATTCGTAAGGAGGCCTGCTGGACGATCTCCAACATCACCGCCGGAAACTCCGCTCAGATCCAGTCGGTTATCGATGCCAACATCATCCCACCTCTTATTCACCTCTTGTCCAACGGTGACTTGAAGACCCGCAAGGAAGCATGCTGGGCGATCAGCAACGCGACGTCGGGTGGACTGCAGAAACCGGAGCAGATTAGATACTTGGTTTCTCAGGGCTGCATCAAGCCGTTGTGCGATCTTCTCGCCTGCCCTGACAACAAGATCATCCAAGTCGCTTTGGATGGATTGGAGAACATCCTTAAGGTCGGCGACCTCGACAAGCAGGCTGCTGGCGAAGGTCCCGACTCGATTAACCGTTACGCCTTGTTCATCGAGGAGTGCGGTGGCATGGAAAAGATTCACGAGTGCCAGACCAACGCCAACGAGGAGATCTACATGAAGGCTTACAACATCATTGAGAAGTACTTTTCGGACGAGGAGGAGAATGCGGACGAGGGCATGGCTCAGACGGCCGGTCCCAACGGCACGTTCGGTTTCGGCGCCAACGCTGCTCCCCAACAAGGCGGCTTCAGCTTCGCTAACGGCGGCGATTCGATGGACATGTAAAACTCAAGATTGTCAGCGCAACCCGACGTGCTTTTGCTGCTTAAGCAATTTGCCATTGGATTCGACCCAAATCAGCACCCCCACCCCCAGCCCCCAGCACTATCTGTCACTCATCCAACCCCCTTTCTGCCAGCGGCACACTACGTTTATGGCTCGACTGGCAGTCACACACCTTTTCCCCCACCTACACACAACACACCTGCAATCGGCGTTCTCTAATATGGCTTGATGGAAATGATTGGAAGACGTTCCCAGTTGAAAGATGACAGGCCCTTTGGTAGCTTCAAAGCTCCAGCCTGAGAGAAGGAAAGAAGGCAAGAGGAAGAGAGACGAACGCGGATATGGGCCAAAGGACGAGGCCCAGCAGACACGGGTGACAGACCTGGCAGCTTCACGCTCCAGGCCGGAGTCTGACTGGCCCACAACGCCACATGTGGCCATTGAGGCGAGCTTGTACACCACGCGGGAGTTGGCCACGACGCCAGCGGCGACGACCACGGATGGACAGCGGTACAAGAGACGGGTTGAATGGTGCCAGTGCATCTCAACTCGGGAAGAGGAGTTTGGGCTGCACGACTTGCTGCCGGGGCCAAGTGGCATCTGGCTCATAGCGTTCGTAGCAAGCAATCCGCACAGCGGAATCAATGTCAAATCCAATCGACAGTGAAAGCAGTACTGTGCACAATACCTGCGTTCCCAGTGACTTCTATTGTGAATCTAGGTGACAGATGATTTTAACACGATAATCTCCTAGGTCGTGCGTAATAAATGAGGTAGGTTCACGACAGAGCGCGAAATGGCGATTGACGCATCCTGAATGAACTCAAGATCGCTCGCTGTCTTCGTTGCTGGACTGTGCATAAACCTGCCAGAAAGCGCTCCGATTTGAGGTACAGGGGTGGGCTTGCGAACGCCCCGCCACTGAAGCGTCGTCCTAGGTGAACCCAACCTCGGGATCCCGCAAAAAGGTGCAAGGCTACCTGCGCAGTACACTGGCAAGTACAGCAACATCCGCAGGTGCATGTTTGCATTCAGCCTTTTCTCATCGCAAAACGCGCTTCTAATTCTTCTCCTGCCCACGACAGTACTCAACGCGAGCTCCATAGCATGCGTATTCGCGCATTTGAGGCTACGCCAACCAGCAGCACTTGATGCGCGCGGTACCTAGCGACAGCTGAGTTGCATGATGGACGGTCGCGTAATCCGAGGTGTCCAGCGCGCCGCGCTGAAGCAATGGAACGAGTTCATAGCTAAGAGTCTTGCAAAGCGTCTAGATCCCGACAAATTCGAATCATATGTTCCTTTTCTTCAGGCGAAACACCCGCTACCTCCCTCCGTCGTTGCCGATCTGTTCCTGCGGCCCCAGCCTCACAATCACGAGAGCCTCGATCCTCGAGTCCCTCGCTTCCTCCAAGTACTGTCCGACCTCAACTACATCGACACGCCTTCTATATTAGAGGCTCTATATAAGTACTCTACTTCGCGTGCGCACTCTAGAGAAGCCGCGCAAGCTTCGAATGGCGGCGATCCTGCATCTCAGACCCTGCGATGGGCGAGCTCATACTCGGCAGAGGAAGTCATGTTCTATAGACTTACGAAGTCTGTAGCTCAAGGCACAGCGATACCAAATACTGAGACTGGCCTTGCAATTGCCAAGATAATGGCCAGTTGGATTGCTCTGTTCACCGACGCCGCCACAGCCTTCACGGTCGACGTCATGGGCCAGCTGCAAAACAGCCAGGCGAGGGAAGAAATGGAATCGGCACGAGCTGCCTTTGTGGCCTTGCTCCTTGGAGTATGCGAGAACCATACAGTGATGAAGGCCTTTGGAAGCCCTGAGGCAAAAAGTAAGCATAGCCGGAATTTGTGCCCTTAGGAATCCGACTGACTTGTATGAAGACACCAGGAAGGCCCTGTCTGAGAGTCTAGCCAATTTCGTGCCTACGATCATGCAGAACGCAGGACCTATAGCAACACGTCTGGATATGTTTCGTACAAGCACGCTAGCAGCGTTTGAGCCTGTTGATGAGCAAAACAACACATCAAATGCCGAGATAGAGGACCTGTTTGATTCCTCTGTGGCACTTGAAAACTTCGTCATTTCCGAATTGCCAATCGTCAACTCGAGAGCGGGCTTATACATATATCTGAATGCTGCAGTTAGTACATTTCCGCTATAAATAGTGTGAACAAGCTAACAATGATCTTTGTTGTAGCTCGTTGGACGGCCACTAATCGATGACATGTCCATCTTCAATTATCTGAACAACAGATATCAGGTAACGTACGTTGTTACTTATGTCGTGCGCAAAGTGCTAACGCTGCGACTCTTAGGGCGACGTACAAACAACCACTATTGACCTTATATTAGCCTCATTCGACGTGTTGGCCAATGCTGTTTCACGAAATGAAGGCAACTCGGCCGCTCCTCTCCTTCGTTCGTTTCTCATGAACAAGCTACCTCTTCTGATTGAGAACCTGAGTAAACACATGTACCCTCCTCTGACGGCGGAGTTTTGCATCACGGAAGCGCTAGGTCGCGTAGACACAAATACCTTCCCTACACTTTCATCCATGTTTGATGAGTCCAGGAGCAACAACCCTTTCACGGACTCCGTTCGAGAAGAATTCTGCTGGGCGTGCTGTCTCCATGGCTTAGTGCGGGAGAGCAGCATTGAGGGCCTTCTGGGCGAGACGCCTTATCAAAACCTTCCGGCAGGTGGAAGGTACGTGAAGGATAATCTGGTTGCAGAGTGCCTCGCGGATCCCGAGCGGATGCAAGCCCTCATCGGAGAGCTCGATGGTAAAGATGGAAACTCTGGCGCAGTCTGCCAGGCATTGACCGAGGTATGTATTTGCCAGTCCGGAGCGGATTATCTCACGTCTTTCTGACACTCGCAGGTTCTGGGACAACTTTGCAGAAATAAGGAGACAATGTCCCTCAAGCTCCTTTGCAGTCAACTGGCCCAGAAGCCCTTTTCTCTGGACGTTATGCTACTTTTCGAGAAGCCGGCCACAATTCTTCATCCACTCTGCGATCTTCTCGACAACTGGAAATATGATGAGGATCAAGGCGAGTATCAGCCCGTATACGAGGAATTTGGGTCCATTCTTCTTCTGGTCATGGCCTTTGCATATCGCTATAACTTATCTGTATCGGATCTTGGGATCGTTTCTCCTGACTCCTTCGTCTCGAACCTCCTCGGCCAAGGGCACCAGAGTCGTGTGTTCGACGAACTATCAGAACAGCAAAAGGGTCATCTCAACGGCTGGATTCATGGGCTTTTCGACACAGAAGCTGGTGGGCTCGGAGATGAGCTCATGTCGTCTTGCCCACCGCAAGACTTTTACCTCCTTGTTTCAACCCTTTTCCAAAACATTGTTCTTGCCTTCAGCACTGGTCATCTGTCTGAAGAAAGCTTGAGAGGAGGAGTCGAATGTAAGATTGACTCCGGCTTGTCCCCTTTCGCTGCGGCTAACTGAGCTGCCAGATCTCGTCGACACCTTTCTTCTCCCATCTCTGGTTGTGGCCATCACATATCTCTCCAATTCTCTGCTTATTGAACGGTCCGAATGCCAGAGAGCCATTGTCAGAGTGCTGAAGTCTGTCCTCGAGCCAACTTCGATTTCAAAGGAGGCATCGGACATGCTGTCCTCTGTCATGAACATCGTCGCAAAGCCTCTGGAGCATTCGTTGAGGACATATCAACGATCAGACCCCAAAAGTCAAGAAATTGAGCCACTTTTGAGGGCAATCAAAGACAGCATCCCACTATCCCGAAGGACAGGGGCGGCGGACCATGTCGAACTGGAAGCTTGGTCAGGTGTCCAACAACACCAGCACAGCCATCAAAACGTAGGCTTTTCAAATACCCTCCGACAGACATTGCAAAGCCTCGTGCAATGGAGCATACATCCGGCGATGGATAGGCCGCCTCCCGCGTATACCCACCGCCAAATACTCGTAGCCCTCAACATTCTCGGCGCGAAACGACTGTTACAACTCATTTATGAAGACATTAGACAACATAGCGAAGCTGGGAGTGGCAGCATCGTTTACGACGTGGCTGCGAACTTGGTTTGCGCCCCTGATGGGAACGACAGCACTGGGGCAAACGCCCTCAACTTCATGGACAACTCGGGAAACATGCCGGCTCCTATCCAGAAAAAGCTAACGATGCGTGAAGTCCTGAAGTCGGATGCCGAGAACTGCAAACGACTGCAGAAGACAGATATGAATCTGGCCGAGATCGTGGTGAGACTACACCGCAAGGTGGAGTCCCAGATGGTTGTCGCCCAGGCTGAAGCCATTCAGGCAGAAACCATGCTGCAGAACGACCTTGGCCTAAGTCTCGATGGAGGCACAGGCTCTCTCGACGATGCCATGGCGGCTGCTACTGCGAATGTTGTTGCGGGAGATGGCATGTCCGTGGATAACGTCAGCCTTGACTTGGGTATGGCTGGCGATATGGGCTTGGGTGGACCATCCAGCGCTGGGGGAGGTCTCGACCTGGGGGACAATGACCTCTTCAGTGGTCTCGATACTGGCGATGATTTCCAGTGGGATAATATGGATCTCTCATAGCGGAACACTGCGACTAAGTGGCATTCGATGGTGTTCCCGCTGGTTTGCATCGTGTGCGTTTTACATGTATGCGTAGGCGTAAAAGGAATGGAAGGGAGAAACTGGAGCTTTACATCAGGGTCTCCTCACTAAGGAATAGATAGATAGCATGCTACATCACATCTGATACCAAGAAATCACACTCTGACTTTCCTTCACTTCGCGTCAACCCAGCTGCCAATTGTGAACTGCGAGTTGCACATGTTGGTCAGTTCCCAATCTTCGGCGCCCATCTCGGCCTTCATGTTGGCGTCTCCACTGCCGCCACACAATCCCCCCACGAACATGGTGGCCATGAAGTGGTCGTCCGTCGCATGGGCTTCCCGGAACTTGGGATGCTTCATCAGACTCGTCACCTTGCGCCTCAGCATAGGTCCGCCGCATGGCTTCTTGCCACGGATGGCACGGCCATAGACAGCTTGGTCCGTGGGCACGTCCTCCTCGTAGGCCGGGCAAAAGGTATCAATGACTTCTTGGCGGAAATCAAGCGCCCACGGCTCCGGCGGGGTGGGCTGGGCGAAGTTGTCGCGGAATCGGAGCATTGGGCCCCAGTTATTGCGGTACAGGTTGTGAACAGAGCCGCCCGACCCGATGAACAACGTCTTGTGCTTGGCCGCCCGCAGCGGTCGAAGCGCGGCGCCGACGGCGACGTGGAAGTGGGGGTCATAGAAGTCGTTCATTGAGATGAGGGTTGTGGGTGGGCAGGCTTTTGGGAACATACGAATCAGGACGAGGTAAGTGTCGTGGATCCAGTCGAAGGTCGGATCAGTTTTGGAAGGGATGCCTGCCGCCTCGAGATGGGCTTGGATCGTGGGAACGTAATCCAGGTCGGGGTTGAGCTTGTAAGGGTGGTATTTTTGAGGATTCACGTAGGCTACTGGTGATTTGCCGGGTTTGGGATGCGCGGAGATGAGCACCTCTCCAGGAGCATTCGTTGCCCAGTGTGCGCCCTGGTTGTCGTGAGTGAACTGATCAGGAAGGAAGCATGGGATGGTGAGACCAGCAACGGCCAGACAGTGTACACTTACCATCATTACAATATGCTCTATACCCTGGGCGAGAGCTTCATCGCCGCACTTCTTCCAATACGTGGCCGAGTTACTCTCCTCGCCCAGCATCATTGTCGACCCATGAGAAAAGAGGTGGACTGGGGTCATGGGCCCCTCTTCGTTGCTTCCAACGGCCATGGTTGAGAGACGTCGTCCGTCTTGCGAATGTCGTTTCCTGATACCTTTACTCGGTGTGTAAACGAACGAAACGTTCTCGGTCTTGGGAGTGCTTGAAATATGCAGCTGAAGTGTATCGTGAGTGAATAAGAGATAGCAGGGACAGTATCGGAGACTTCTAGGCAGGTTATCTCATGCCGTGGTCGTTGATGTAAGTGACAGTACGCGGTTTGTCGATAGCTATGCCGATATTCATTGCCATATCTCAGTCCAAAACGGCCCCATCGGCGAACGGAATGATCAATCAAGACACTGTAACAATCTGTTCGGCGGACTCCAGAAGCCCGACATGGCGGCAATTACTGCTTCGCCTCGCCCGCGGAAGGTAGGAGCGTGGAGGGCCTGGGGGGTTCGCCTGGGGAAATATGGGGCCGGCGGGGCCGGTGAGGGAGGCTGGACCCTTTCCTCCACTTCCCGACCCGAGACCGAGCCGGTCGGCCAGCCCCTCAACAACTCAAGTGCCGAATCACTGCAACTACCATGGAGTACTACCTGAACGCCTGATTCGCGTGGTTTCACTTCAGTGTCTGCAATTGACTTAGTCAGCGATTAGCAAACTTCCCCGGGCGATATGCGAAGACCTCGTATCTTGAAAAACGTCTGTGACGCGCTTGAAGCATCGTTGAAGTTGCCAAATAATGATGAACGTAGTAAGAAGTGGGTTGCATTTGGAAAAATATTATACAGAAGCACGAAGTTAACCATGAAAATAGAGAAACTAAGACCTAAGCTTCAATGCGTAGTCAAACACTC
This sequence comes from Colletotrichum theobromicola, assembly GCA_014705045.1. Taxonomy (NCBI): domain Eukaryota; kingdom Fungi; phylum Ascomycota; class Sordariomycetes; order Glomerellales; family Glomerellaceae; genus Colletotrichum; species Colletotrichum theobromicola. The sequence goes on from JABGLZ010001048.1 coordinate 128,341, forward strand.
GACGTCCGCCGATCCACGTTCCATACGCCAGACCGGGCAACACGATGCTCATGATCAGGCTGGCACCAACTACGAATCCTTGCTCGAAGAATCCCAGCCTGCTGTTTCCAGGCTGATTCTTGGATTTAAGTGGAGCAATAGCCAAGGCTCGTAGGCTTTGTGTCGTGATGCCACCGGTGCCAGAAAGCAGCTGCTCGACCTTTGCCAGTGCGCCGGAAGGTTGCTCGATGAACTGTGGCCGCGACACGGAAAACATTTCCTTGCTGTAACGAAATTCGAAGGCTGGATCGTGCGAGATGGATGCTGCCGGTCCCAGAAGAAGGCTAGAGGGAATCTGGTTGACAAAAGAAATGTGCGAGGGAAGGTGTTGTGAGAGGTACTTTGCCGCGTCAGGGCTGGCGAAGAAGTAACCCGCCAAGAGAGGCTTCCTATAACCAGGAGTAAGACAACGCCTCATGTTTTGTCGTGGCATGAATTAACTTACTCAAACTCATAAGTGTATATGGAGTCCACAAGGCCAGATGAAGTTGCAATGGGCAAGAAACGCCCGCTAACCTTGGTATTCAGGAGAGAAGTATTCCTATATTCGTCAGCAACCATTCTGTGCCTGTAAATAAGCACCCGGGAAGACTCACTTATCCTTGATGTCAACCAACTTGAAGTCCTTCGATCCGAAGCTCGAGACCAACCGCTTTTGCTCTGCTTCCTGTACGAGTACCCTCGTCTCGTCGCTTTTGTTGTCACTCGCTCGTCGGACGGTCGTCTCCCGCGCGAAAGCGAGGGAAGCGTGCTTTGAGCACGCTTCGAAGAACTCCTTCTTCACGTACTCGTTGACAAGGACGAGATCTGGTGCATACGGTGACTGTCCCCCAAAGCTGAAACGCGCGGCTGTGATGGCCCTTGCTGCGGCCTCAACGTCGGCGGTACGGTCGACGATGGCAATGGCACGGGCAGTGTTGGAGGAGACAAAGTGATTGAAATGGCTGGCGCTGGGAGCAATGCCTGTTTGATCTACGAGGACTACTGAGTCGAGAAGCGATTGGTCTGTAATTTTCTTCGTAATACAGAAGGCGTTCTGATTCAGAGCTCGAGGGAGAATTTTGCGTAGAATAGAGTCGAGCTGCAGCATAGTGTCTTCGAGCTGTTGGCTCTTGGATCAGCTTCGTTCAAATTCGCGGGTAACAATGGTTCGGATTTCTACAAACCTCGAGCGCTACCACGGATCCAGCAGCTAGAGCCGCAGCAAGTGGGCTCAGAATAGAGAACAGCCGAGTGTAGGTTGTTGGTCTAATGATGACCAGCCCAGCACCGGTTCGTCTGGTGTTATTGTCCTTGCCATGAGCTACTAGGTACTCGGTATCGAGCTCCTTTCCAAAGTCAAGAGACTCATAGAAGTGGCGAACAGCTTCCATCGATAGGAAATGCTCAACCTCGACCTCGGTCTTTGACGCGCCCGTGTCCTTTTCTTCGGCGGCGCACAGCGCTGCGGACTCTTTGCGTAGTTCTTCATGAAGACTGATGAGGTTGTCTTGGCGGAACCGAATGCCCTCCGCGCGCCCATCAATAAGGGTTACGAGCAGTTTCTCGATGGAAGGCTCCATTGCGGTAGTCGGTTGGTCTCCTTAGAGAAGGGTAAAGAGGTGTGAGGGTAAGTGAGATGAGCGCACTTCTGATCTGCTCTGAGTGACGATGAAGCTATTCTATCTTGAAGCATTGGGGAAGCTGTGGCCTATTCCGAAGGTGACATCCGTTAATGAGCCGATAGTTCGAACGATTTAGCGGGACCTCGAGCTGACGTCCGGGGAAGAGAGGGGCGGAAAGTGGAGGACAGGGGTGCTGTTCGATCACAGTCAAGCTTACCAGGATAGGGCAGACGCAGTTCATATCTCCCCGCATTTCCGACGCAGGACTGGGTCAGACCGGGGAGCGGGTTCGCGGAGATGGACGGGTCGACGGTCGGCATATTGAAGCGGCCTGCTCCCCCCTTGTAGTTCTCTTTTTTCAAGATAGGCGTGACCGAATTCGAGAGTTGAAATTTGAAGGCGTTCAAAACATATCTCATCCTTTGCAATACCAAGAACGTAGACTCAAGCGCATCAGTATGTCGGCCACCACAACAGACAACCCGATTACGACCACAGTTCGTCAGGACTACCTCCACGACTACAGCATCCGTCTTACCGGGGGTGTCGAGGAAGCGTACGCGAGGCCGTCCAGAGATGCGCCTTTGCCAGCGGTTGAGAACCCACCCGACTGGTACGACCAGCATCGTCAAGTGCCTCCCTACAGACCCATCAACCGAGAGCTGGATACTGCGGATAGGCCTTGGGGGTCCAACAGGATTGAAGACGGCTTCGTTTTTGTGATGTTGAACGGATGTTGGATTCAAGGGGTAAGAATGCACTCATGGCTAGGCAAACCGTGCGTGCTGGTTGCTGACATGCTTTTGACAGGTAACCAACTGGCTTTGGAGAAGCACGGGAGGCAAAGTGAACCAGACATATTGGAGGGCCAAGGTTGGCGGCGAAATTTGATTGATCTCAGCCGTGTGTTTGCAGGCGGACAGAGACACCATGGCACTGCGACGGCAACTGTATACTAGCGGATGAGGGATTCCGCAACATCATAAGGCGCGAATAGCTTCATTCAATTTGATGGGAAGAGACTGGGACTCATCACTTGTGAATGTGCGTGCGTGTGTATGTGTGTGTATGTGTGAAACAGACAGGTGAATAATGTTGAGATTAGTTGGCGAAGCCACCGTAAACTCGCCAGCACATCGCAAGCCACTGTCGGCTCGGCAACAGAAATGCAGTTCCAGAGTTTTCGCTGGCAGGTGACTCGGCTCGCTTGGGCTGACACAGGACAAGAAGGATGAGGTAGGAAAGGAAGCACTGACCCTTGCCCCTCGCGCTGGAGCTCCGAGGTTCGCCGTAGCACGTCGCATCTGCTTCACAAGAAAGGAGCTCAAACCTCATCGTTTTCCAACCAACCAAGAGCCAGCCACCGCAGCCTGTCACACTCGAAACAGCGCGAGCACCGCGGTACATGCCATAACCCGCCCCCTCCGCTACGTGCGTGCTCGCCGTGTAGGTACCGTACCTACCTAACAAAAACTGAGCTTGATTGGGGTCAGCCCCTCCCCCACCCTTCCGCCGCGCCGCCGCGCGGACGGAACGCCATGAGGGGTTCCCTCTTCACCACCTCCGCCGTCCACTCCATCATCAAGAGCTCTTGTTATGAAGAACGGGATTGCGGAGTCCGAAATCTCGCAGTCACTCGCAGTCTCTCGCAATAAAACCCAAACAAGATCCTTTTGAAACAAGCACCGTCGTTTTTTAATGACACCATCACCATCTTTGTAACCACGTCACCAGTCTAACTCATCGTCATGTCTGTCAAGACTCCGCCCATCAAGGACCTCCTCGAGGTCACAGAGGACAAGGAGAATGGGCTTACCTTTATGAAGAACGTCTCCATTCCCCTGAAGGACTCACCACTTCCAATCAGAGCCAACGTCTACCTCCCACTCACGTCGGAAAAGACCGGTCGCTATCCGGTGCTGGTAACCTATGGACCCTACGGCAAGGACATTCCGTACGCCAAATTCTACCCTAAATCGTTCAGTGAAGTGAATCCCGAGCAGAAGTCAAAGTACTCAGCCTGGGAGACACCCGACCCCGTCTACTGGACCAGCCAAGGCTATGCCATCATTAGAGCCGACGAGCGTGGCCTGGGCCAGAGCCCTGGTTTTCTGGATACCATGAGCCGCGGCACGAGCGAGTGTTTCTTTGATGTTGTCGAATGGGCCGCTGAGCAGCCTTGGTCCAATGGAAAAGTTGGTCTGTTGGGTATATCCTACTATGCTGGTATGTTTATCCAGTCTAAGCGCATATTATTACCGGTTGCTCACGCATGTCACAGGCTCCCAGTGGCGAGTTGCTGCTCGCCGCCCCAAAGGTCTCGCGGCCATCATCCCGTGGGAGGGTATGTCTGACTACTACCGTGACCGTTGCCGACACGGTGGTATTTACTCCAACAAGTTCATCGGTGTGTGGTGGAATCGGCAGGTCCTTGTGAACCAGTATGGCCGCAAGGACAGGTCGAAATTGGACTTTCCTCCCGACGGGCCCGGAGCCAGGGGTCAGGAGGACACTATCGAGGGCGATTTGCCTGATGACGTCCTGATCGCCAACCGTCAGGATCAAACCAAGGACAACGAGGCGAACCGTTTCCGCGACGACGACTACTATGCCAGCAAGGAGTACAAGCTGGAAGACATTGAAGTTCCCGTGTTGAGTGTTGCCAACTGGGGCGGAATACTCCTTCATTTGAGAGGCAACGTCCAGGGATACCTCGGAGCTGGCTCCAAGCTCAAGTACCTTCGCTTCATCACTGGGCGGCATGATTTACCCTTCTACTACCCCGAGGAGGTAGAGCTCCAGAAGAGCTTTCTCGACGCTTTTCTGAAGGGTGATGACCGCGTGGGCTGGAGCGTTCCCGGCAAGGTGTCTCCTGTAACGCTCACGCTGCGCAAGGGCAACATCGGCTTCAACGATGCACAGAAGGAGAAGACGTACGAGAAGAGAGAGGAGAGTGCCTGGCCCCTCCCGCGTACGCAGTATACAAAATTTTTCCTGACCTCGGATCTGGGTTTGACAGCGGCCGGTCCAAGTTTAGAGTCGGAGACTGTGTCGTACAAGGCTCTCGGAACCTTGGAGAACCAGCAATTTGTCTCCTTCACCACTGCCCCCTTCGAGCAGGAAACCGAAATCACAGGTCACGTTGTCGCTCACCTCAACGTCTCTGTGACGCCCGACAACACGGGACATGACACCGATATCGACCTATTCGTGACTCTACGCCACATTGATTCTACAGGCCAAGAAGTGTTTTACACAGGAACAGCTGGAGACCCTGTGCCACTTGTGAAGGGCTGGCTTCGCGTAAGCAACCGTAAGGTGCATGATGAGAACCCCAGGCACAAATCTTGGCTGCCTCACAGAGAGTATCTCTCAACAGATGTAGAGCCTGTCAAGGCTGGCGAGGTTTACGGTGTGGATGTCGAGCTCTGGCCCACGAACGTAATTGTTGACAAGGGCGGCAAAATCGTATTTGAAGTCGCGAGCGGCGATACACAAGGCAGTGGTATTTTCCAGCACTCCTCCGATGTCGATAGGTGAGCCCTCTTCCCGTGCATGGTTTTCGGCATCATGGCTAACTTCCAATCCTTAGGCCCGCCATCAAGTTTGCCGGGCTCAACAACATTCACTTCGGCAAAGGCCTGGAGAATTATGTGACGTTACCCGTGATACCGTCTAAGTGAGAACAGGGAGATTAATGCAGACGTGTCCAACGCGCCGGAGGGCGTGTATGCCGTGAGGTTTGCCGACCTGCTCATTGCAGGATCTAGAAGCTAGGTTCGGGAAATTCAACCGAGCCAGTGAGTTCGGGGCCGGCGGGGGCGGGGGAGGAGGGGGCGGTTGATGTTGGAGCATGCCACGAAGCTTGTTGCTATGACACGTAAAAGGCATGTAGCTGCTGTTGAGAGCAGTTTGGTAGTCAAATACCAATAAATTCTACCGCCCGCACCACTTCCGTCGTTGCATTGAAACGCCTAGTACACAAACATGAGCTTCTCTGACCATTTTTCCTCTGCAAACATTCCCTACGGCATTGCCAGCACTGCCGGCCGTTCAAAGGGCGTAGCCACGAGGATTGGCGATCTGGTTGTCTTCCTTGCTGATTTAGGTCTCGATACTTCCGAGCAAATCCAAGCCGCGCTGTCCCAGGTATGTGCCTTGGCATTCGCAAGACAGATGTGACATTGACCGTGAAATAGCCAACTCTCAACGACCTAGCCGCCGTGGAGAAGGACGAACTCCGTCTGCTCAGAAAAAGCATTCAAAGCACCTTGTCCGACCAGTCTGCGGTTTTGAAATATGGCGTCCCGATTGAACATGCTCAGCTGCACCTGCCGCTGCAAATTGGTGGTTTCACCGACTTCTCTTGCTCCAAAGAACACTTGTTGAATGCATCAGCGGCCGTCATGGGACAGGCATCGATGCCGCCCGCAGCACCGTATCTGCCGATCGGGTACAGTGGTCGGCCGTCCAGCATCGTGGTCTCGGGAACGAAAATCACTCGGCCATACGGTCAGTATCGTGACGGAGACAGCATTGGATTCGGACCATGCAGAGCTCTTGACTATGAGCTGGAGGTAGCTTGCATCATTGGAAAACCGACGGCGCTTGGCGATCGGGTCGCGATTTCTGATGCCGATGAGCATATTTTCGGCCTTGTTCTACTGAATGATTGGAGTGGTAAGTTGAGCATCGTCGCACGGAGGAAGGAGGGAACCATGTCGTTGACAGCAAGCAGCTCGTGACGTCCAAGGGTTTGAGATGAATCCCCTCGGCCCAATGAATGGCAAGTCATTTGGAACTTCGATCAGCCCTTGGGGTAAGTATTACATCCGCGTGCCGAGTTGTTCCCTCAAGCAGCACTGACGGAGTATTTGTTGGTCTCAGTGATAACACTCGAAGCCCTCGAGCGTTTCGCGACGAGGCCGCCCACCAAAGACGTCCCTGCACAGCCTTACCTGCTCGACCATAAAGAAAAATCAAGCTACAGCATCGCCCTGAAAGCCGAGGTGTTGGCGGACGGGCATGCCACGACTGTATGCACAGCGCAGCTCAGCTGGATGTATTGGACATTTCGAGATCTCGTAGCGCAGCAGACGATCAATGGATGCAACATCAACACTGGGGACGTTTTGGCCACGGGTACGGTGTCAGGCGCTGGCGACGACGAGCACGGCTGTCTGCTTGAGATGACCAAGGGCGGGAAGGTGGGATGGAAGACATCTGACGGTCAAGACAGAACGTATTTGCAAGACGGCGACGGAGTGCGCATGAGCGGCTATGCTGGCGACGGCGTGGGATTTGGCGAGTGCATCGGATTCATCTCTCCCGCTCGGCCATTTTGAACCGACAGGGAAGTCGATTCGCGAGGCGGCAAGGAAGATTGACTGGAACTTGGAAGTCGGATGCGTAAACTGGGAGCGCCGGTCCTCGAGTCGAGGCCAGGTATTCCGAGCCGATCCCTGAGCTCCAGCTGGCCCTACTGACGTCGGTCGAACTGGCCTCGGTTTCCGAAAGGGGCAGGCCTAGGCACCTGCTCCTCCGTTGGTGCGGATGTGTCGCAGTGAAACTGCGGCGGTGGGTTTGGCGCAGTGGGAGAGCATGGGGGGTGGGGGTTCTTGGTGTGCTTGTCTGCCGGTTATACGGGGAAAAATGAAAATGAAAAACCAACAATCCAGCCCAGCAACTCCTACGGCGGTTCAATTCCGTATAAGGTCGTAATACTGCGTAATCCCAAAGATTTTAGGGGTCTTGCAGACTGTGTATCCAGCGGCGTCCTGATCCCAGGGGCGGCTAGATTCCCGTGTTCCCAAGTAAGGCTTCCCCATGGGCACCTTCGGCATGTTCGGGGCGGGACCGGGATCCACCTGTCCGAAGTTTATGCGCACGAATCTGATGACGCTCGTGGACCATCGGAGGAACGGAGTGGAGCACCATGCCTCATCCCCGTCAACCTGAAAGCCTACGAGGTCGGGATTCCTCCTTGAAGTGCACTTGAAGCAAGCTATGCCAGTGACTGCATGTTGCGCAGGAGGCTGCGGCTTTCTGTCCGTCACCCGTGTGTCCTCTTTTGACGAGATGGTTGGCTTCCTCCGGGTTCGTGAGATTTGCCGAGGCACCTGAGAGGTATAGACAAATCCCGAGACTACCATGTTCGTAGTTAGGGTGTTGGAAGATTCATGGAACGAAAAACGATAGAAAACGGCGGCGAAAAGAAGAAAGGAACAGCAGAGTTTGGAGCTGCAGTTCTGCACGCTTATACCGCCCAGGCTGACGGAAGCAAGACCGGCCTTGTCCGAGGCGGTCAGCCCGCCGCTACAGAGCTGGTGTCAGTACCTTTAGCTCGCGCGCGAACGCTGCAGGAAGCGGCATGTGTGCGCACATGTCGGCGGCGGCGTCTGTGGGTTTGCGCATGTGGCACTCCTGCCTGCCAGACGTGCACGGTGCCAGACCAGCTGGTCTGGGTAACCACCCGGCCGATGATTCCTTATCGTGCCCACCACCATTATCGTGGGTATCGCGGCACGCTAAGGCCAGCATCAACTATGATCCGAGGCCTGTTCCTGACTCCCGCGTGGAGCTAAGAAGGAAAAAAAATTACGCCAGAGGCTGGCGATTCCGAAAAACGGGCTCCCGCTTCTGAGGAATTGACTCAGGCTCCGCTGTCATCCCGCTGGTTTTGTCCATTGTGTCTACCTCTTGTCTCTTGCGCCTTCTACAGCGTGTTCTGTGTCTCTGCCCGGTGTCTCTGATTGTTCTTCAGATGTACCTGGCATGCTGTTCGTGTCATGTTCGGTACATGCGAATATTCTGAATCCGTCCAACGCGTCCTCTAAACCGAGATCGCCTGACCCTTCTGCGGCTTTCCTGTTTCCTTTCGTGGTCCCTGCCCTGCTGCGTGCGACCAAAAGACCAATATAGTGACCGGCTGCAATAGGAAGCTTCTCAAGTGTGTGTGACCAACTTCCCCAGACGAGCCTCCCCCAAATTTTTTTCTCACTGCATCTCCCCTATCCGCTCTCTACCTACCTCCTGGACCTCAACTTACCCTCTTGCCCACTTTCCTTGCCCTCACTAACCTACCTGTCCCTCTTTGTGTCCATTGAGTTCCGTAATAGAAACCACCATCCTGGAGCACAACGTCTCCCCAGAGGCCCACGTCGGCTCCAGTAACTGGCAGAGACCAAATCTTATCGCGCCGCACTACCCTACCTTGCGCGATAACATCTGCTCAACCCACAACCCACACCCACCGTACCTCCTCATCTCTTACGGTCTTACCCAGCTTAAGGCAGGGTCCTCAGTTCTCAGACGATTCCCCTCGTGCCTACTGCAACACCTTCTTCTTGCGAAGCCAACCTGCCCAAGATGAGCAAAGCAGCGGCCGTCAAGGAGGCCGTCAAGGAGAGTCTCCTCGGCGCTGAAGAGCCCGTCCAATTGTCCGCCCAGACCAAAGCCAGATTTGTCGCCAATGCTGTCAAGGACGAGGCATCAGGAGAGCTGCTGATGGGCCCTGAGCAATTTATCAACGCCGTTGCGCCTACCGACGAGGACTATGTAAGCTTTCCCCCTTTTTCTAGTCTTCTCCATCTCGAATGCTGTTCTTCCTCGTAATCCCATGCCATGCAGTAGGACGAGAAGCTGCCTCCGATATTCCTCCGATACACCACGCGATCGTTCGCTGACTCCATCGCCCACCGCACAGCACAAAATCAAGCGTGAACAGTATGGCATCCTGTTTGGCGTCGCCGACCGCAAGGGTGCCGGCAGAATTACTCTTTCCGAATGGGCCGCCTTCGAGAACCTGTTGATGAAGCCCGATGCAGAGTACGAGATCGCCTTCCGCCTTTTCGACGTCGATAGAACCGGCAACGTCAAGTACGAAGACTTTCGAAAGCTCTACGAGCTTAACAAGGGACCTGACAGCATTCCCTTCGACTGGGAATGCGAGTGGGCCAAGCTGTACATTGGCAGCAAGAAGAAGCGTCATCACATGGACTATCCTCAATTCTCCCAGATGCTGCGCGGTCTCCAAGGTGAGAGAATTCGCCAGGCCTTCCAGCAATTCGACCAGGATGGTGATGGCTTCATTGACCCCGAAGACTTCGAGCGCATCATCCGCGAAACCTCCAAACACAAGCTTTCTGACCATTTGCTCGAGAACCTCTCTACCCTATGCAATATTTCCCTCGGTAGCAAGGTTTCTTATGCCAATGTGCGCGCCTTCCAGAACATGATTAAGGAGATTGATCTCGTCGAGCTCATTGTGCGCCGCGCTTGTGCCAAGAGCCCGGACGGCAAGATTACCAGGACCGAGTTCCTGAACCAAGCGGCCAAGATCACTCGGTTCTCGCTCTTCACTCCCATGGAGGCCGATATTCTTTTTCACTTTGCCAGCCTCGACGAGCCCTCGGGTCGTCTCGGGCTTGCCGATTTCGCCAAGGTCCTTGATCCGTCATGGAGAAACGCCCTCTCCGAGGTCGACGACGCGGCTCAGAAGACCATTGCGAAGGGCGCCTCCGCAAGCAAGGCACTTCTTGGTCGGGTTCTCGAATCCGGCTACAACTTTGCGCTTGGCAGTTTGGCTGGTGCTTTCGGCGCCTTCATGGTTTACCCCATCGATCTCGTGAAGACGCGCCTGCAGAACCAGAGAGGTGCCAGACCAGGCGAGAGGTTGTACAAGAACTCAATCGATTGCTTTCAGAAGGTATGGAGGAACGAGGGTTTGCGCGGTCTGTACTCTGGTGTTCTGCCTCAACTTGTTGGTGTAGCACCCGAGAAGGCTATCAAGCTGACGGTGAACGACCTTGTCCGTGGCCACTTTACCAACAAGGAAGGCAAAATTTGGTATGGCCATGAAATCCTTGCCGGTGGCGCTGCTGGAGGTTGCCAAGTTGTCAGTCTCCCATGAAGATATAGATCTGGTTTCACATTCAAACTGACATGTTTTTTTTTAGGTCTTTACCAATCCTCTGGAGATCGTCAAGATTAGACTCCAGGTTCAGGGTGAGGTCGCCAAGACTGTTGAAGGGGCCCCGAAGAGATCCGCGATGTGGATTGTCCGCAACTTGGGTCTCGTTGGTCTTTACAAGGGCGCTTCTGCCTGTCTTCTGCGTGACGTTCCATTCTCAGCCATCTATTTCCCTACCTACAGTCATCTGAAGAGGGACATGTTCGGAGAGTCGCCCACCAAGAAGCTGGGCGTCGTTCAGCTACTCACTGCCGGCGCCATTGCCGGCATGCCGGCCGCCTACCTCACCACGCCTTGCGACGTCATCAAGACCCGTCTGCAGGTTGAAGCTCGTAAGGGTGAGGCCACCTATACTGGTCTTCGTCACGCAGCCAAGACCATCTGGAAGGAGGAAGGCTTCCGTGCTTTCTTCAAGGGTGGCCCCGCCAGAATCTTCCGTTCATCTCCCCAGTTTGGTTTCACCTTGGCCGCGTACGAGGTCCTGCAGAGTGTCATCCCCTACCCTGGCTCGTCAGACTCAATGAAGGTTCACACCGGTGTTGGTGAAGCTGTGTCTACTTTGAGGGAGAAGATGGACACCAGCCCCTTTGCGCGCAGCCGTAACGCTCTGAAGATCATTCTCGATATTGACGAGGACTTCGGCAAGGTCAAGGTTCCCAGCCAGGAGTCTTGGAAGAAGCTTCCTGCGTTCATGCAGACTAACGAAAGCAGCTCTTCATGAGCGGCCTGGTTCCGAATTTTAGAACTAAAAATCAAACTACCAGACAACGCACGGCCTGAGTGAACAGAGGCGTGTGCAACTGGCTGAAAGAATGGATTAGTCACATATCGCATATACGGCCGGGGGAAAAAGTTCTAGAGCATAAACCAAGACCAGAACAGAGACGACTCTAGAGCGATTAAAAGTTGGGAGGCAACCTGCGAGACTGCATATTCCCCCGACGGCGTTCAGGGGCAGGCATACAAAGGGACTTGGGCATTTGTTTTTCTTTCTTCCTTTCCTTCCTGTCCTGTGCAGTCCTTTAAGACGTTGTTTGCAAATGGTTGGTATACTCGCGTGTTTTGTTGAGATTCGCTGCGACTGGCATACCATGGTTGGAGACGAGGGTACGTTAGAGGCAGACTTCTAGACTTCTTCCAGAGGAGCGTGTTTAGACTGTTTCGTATTTTGTCTAGATATGTATGAAATATTTACTACTGCTCATAGGTGTGTATGGTAGCACAATGTGCATGCTCCGAACTTGACAGGCTGTCTGACCAAATCTCCAAGAACGCTTGAACGAAACAGAGATCGTTCTATTCTCTTAAGTAATCGAGATATAAGGCGTAGCAGTCAATGCAAAGTTATACCAGAAGCAATAATCTAGTCTAGTCGTTGGTGTTCTTCATCGTCTGCACGAAGAAGGGAATCCCTCTCCTCAGCCTTGCAGTCCGAGCCGCGATATAGTATGTAGTGCTGAGCCATAAACACCACGTCGTATACCATGGACACGTTGCCCAGGGCGAATTTGACGGGGTTGCCAGTGATACCAGACCAGTCGCGCTGCAAATACGAATCGATGGCTTGCTGGGCACAGGACAAAAGACCGCCAGAGAAATCAAGCAGAATCTGCCAGATTGACCAGCCCTTGGTCGACTTGTTCCGGTAATTGGTGATGACTTGCGGGGTGTACTTGATCAGAGTGATGACCAGCTTCACGTAGGAGATGGCATACACCACATCGAGAGCGCACCAACTCGTCCGCGGGTCACCGTCGCCAGAGGCCCCGGCGACGATGAACGTGACAAGGATGACGCCCACGACGCAGCCAAATGCGATGCCCGTGATGAAGCGGCTGGGCTTGGTGCCCGCGGCCGGAGAGAATCCCCAGAGCTTTGGAAGATACTGGCTGGTGGTGATGCAAGAAAGGAGGAGGGCATGAGCGGCGAAGGTAATGTCGTTGAAGGCGACTGTCGGGGTAAGCCCGTGGTTGCGCGCGGCGTACTGGGAGCGGACGACGGGAGAATAGTAGAGGCAGGAGTTGGAGACGAGGTATGCCAGAAAGCCTGAGTGTCACGAGTTAGCCAGCCTGTCGTGTTGCGGCAGAGCTCTCAAAAGAGCCTGCGACGTACCGAGGCAGTTGATGAGAGGAAAGTCGACTGTTGTGCCAGCCGTAGTTTTTCTGGTGAAGTTCAGAAAAGGCTGCGGGTAAAAGGACCCGGACCAGCACAGGAAGTAGATCCAGCCAAAGGCGGCAGACAGAAACGGGAGGAACTCGAACGCCATTTTCAGGGTCGCGCGATTGTTGGCTGCGAGCGTCTCGGTTCACCTGATCATTCGAACTAGAGTCGCAATCCGTTTTCCAAGCCCTTCAAGTCAACCAGCCAACCTGCAAGTCCACAATTCAGAAGGGGCGTGTGTGTGAGAGAGGGAAATGGGTGGTGTCCAAAAGTAATAAAGGGCAAAACGTAAATGACATTTGTTGCGCGAACAATTGCGACACGGGACCTTGAATGCTTGATAGGGATTAGCTTTGTCACTGGGTGCTTCCTCGGCCGCAGGTCCGAGCAGGGGCCTGAACTCATTGCTCAATGGACTCCGTGGCCGTTCCTAGCCGCTATTAGAGCAGCGGCTCTCATGACCAGGAGGCCGGTAACGAGGTCGCCTTGATAGGCCGATCGCGCCCAGAGTCCCAGACAAGCTCTCTCCCGGGGCATGTGCTCCACTGAGGGGCGCGTACCTAGGTAAATTGCACCGGGGGATCATTGTGGAGCAGAGTTCTGTGTTGTCACCGCGGGGTGTAATGTTGCCATTGTAACGCGCACTCAGCGTAAGGTAGCGGACTATGCTGCACACACGAGAGAGAGAGCCCCTACTTTTCCTGTGGATGTAAACTGTACTTTGATGTCGTTGCCATCTTTGTGGTTATTATCGACTTCTTCGATAAGAGTGACTGAGTGCACAGGAAATATAGTCGCGCAGACACAGAGAAATTAGGCGGTCTCTTCGGGGTTTCCCGTTTTCTTGCCATGGTATGAGCCGTCTGGTTGTTAAACGCGGCAAGTTGTGAACTAGAAGAACCGGAAACGTCAAGTAATGTAGTTCAAAGCTGGAGCAATGCCTCACTTACCTGGAGGGCTTGTCGTTTCTCACCGAGTGTATGCCTCGGAGGCAGTCCTCTCAACAAAGCATGTTGACGTGGGCTTGTCACATTATACTCAGTCATTGCCTCCTAATAAACCCAGTATTCGGACTGGCAGCCTTGGAGCTCATCAGTTGTTCCAGCCAACGTGCGTACTCCTCAAAGCCGAAGGTGCTCCCGTAAATTCTCACAGCTTTGACACTCCGAACCCCCTCAAATAGCTGTAGTGTGCCGTGACCTGCGCCGAGGAACATTGACTGCCAGACCTCGACGACCAGCTCGTCTGCGCCACTGAAAGCCGCCGTGACTGCATCGGCGTCATAGGCCGGGTCGCAGTCAAGCCGAACCCGGATATGGAACCGCCGTATGCGAGAAAGCACCCCTCGTTCCTTGACCGGCGGATACCATGGTCGGAGCCGTGGGAAAGAAGCGAGCAGGGCGTTGTGGGCAAGGAAGATGTTCTTGGTATAGAGAATAGGCGAGGCTTCGGCGTGGGTTTGCCGGTTGACGGCAAGGATGGCAGGATGTAGCCGCTCGGCGGGTCTGGTCTTTGGCGCGAGCCTTTCGAGTGGAGGATGCATAAGGAGTTGGCTGTATATTTCAAGACGAATCTCGAGAGGAAGATTTAAGAATATGCATAATGTAGACATTGTTGATGCCTTGCGAGGGGTAATCTCTGTGCTGCGCAACGCTTGGTTCGAACAGACAATAGGAACCTGACAACCAACTCGCGCAGTGTAAGGGCTAGGTCAGGTTCAGAATAAAGACGCTGGTTCCGAGCATAGATAAGATACCGGGTGATAGGAGTAATGGGCAGATCGACAGTCCGCCGACAAGGATGCTGATTTGTCCAAAGTTTTGACCTGGCTATACCAATAACATGCATACGTTCAATTGAGGCTGTCATTGCATTGCTGCACGCATTGCTGCAAGTCCGAGCCGGCTAACACGCACAGAAAGAAGGCGTTGACTGGCTCCCGGGGACTCGGACCACGGCTTGCTTGGCCTATTCCTTTTCAGGATTGGCCAATCCGGGGGACCAGTTTGTGCAGCGAATCCGGATGCCATATTTAGCTACTTTAACCGATGTCCAACCTTCAAAACCAAATCACACGACAATGAGCTATTGTACGGTGAACCACTAGGAAGGTACCTTGGTCTTTCTGTGTTTTCAGTCACAGGGCTAAGATTTCGAGACGTAGGATGCATGGGGGCATGCAGATTCAACGCCCTCGTTACGAAACCACATGTAGTCTCATTTTCTTTCCCCAACAAGACACCAATGCCCGCTTGTAATCCGCCCAATATTCCGCTGTATACATATTCAATCAAGAAGGTCCTTCAGTTGGACTTGCCGAGGGGGCACAGTGTCAAGAGCGACAGGAAATATGTCTTGGCCTCAACGCCCAGCTGGCCCCTTTAGCTCATTGTCAGTTCGGGAAAGAATCTCGACAACTTATTAGGATGACCGAACTCAGTCCTGCTGTGAGTTTGATCGTCGGGAGCCAACGAATCCGTGTCGCTGTCAGCATTAGGCTGTACTTCTGGCGCAGCTCTCTTGACTTTTATATTGCCTTGAACGGGGGGCCGGGATGTGCTGGTCTGCCCGCTCGATATGGTCATAATCGATCTTGAATCGGCTGGTGTAGACACCTCCTGAAGTGTACTGGGTGGCCTCGACTTGGCGGCGTAGGATAGATCGGGCGTGTGGCTACGAGAAACACCGAATGGGATTGTTGGTCCCAAAGTCTTCTTCGACGCCTCGGGAGTTGGCAGGGGGGTCGCGGCTGGGCTAAGAAGAGACGAAATCTTCTCATTTGCAATCAAGCCCTTCGTCTGAACGAACGCGCTGGATCTGACATGGTACGGGCTCCGATCGTAGTACTTGTCAATGATCGGATGAACCATGACAGTCTGGTTATGAATGGTCAGAATGGAGTTGGTCGGAACGTTCACCCAATTTTCTGCTGCAATGTCAGCCTCGACTCCCTTGAGCTTCCAGTAGTTTGATGTTTACCTCTCTCGAAAGTCAACGGCTCACTCGCAACCAGGACGATGTCGGCACCCTTGTCTCGGCGCTCCATCTGGTAGTTTCGATCGTTCGCGGCCGAGGTTCGCGTGCCCCATTCGGTGCCTGATGAGTAGTACAGACTGGCTGCCTCATCTATTGCACTGCTTATGTAGCGAGTGCAGATGATACTTTTGCCGTCGGTAACGGCAAAGTTGAGCAAACTTCGGGTATCCACATTCTCCGACTGGATTACGCTCTCCGGAATTCCGTCAATGAGCTCGTTGATCAGCGCGATAGTCCTGAGTAAGGCCTTTCGAAGCACTGTAGGACCGAATCCATTCGCAGGTTGGGAGCTGGGGTCGTGGCCCATCCTCTCAAGAGTATCGAGGAACAAGGCGAAGGCCCATTCGCTGTCTGTACCACCCTGGACCCCTAAGTACCATTTATCGGCCAATCTTTGACCCAACCTTCTCTTAATGTATTTCCAGCCCCCAAGTCCCCCGTTGTGCATCCACATTAAGCTTCCGTGACAAAACGGGTGGCAGTTGTCTTCGCTTAAGGATCCTTCGGTGGTCGCTCGAACGTGGGCGAAGATGAGTTGAGAAGCAGTCTTAGACGCAATACGGTGAAGATTGGTGCAATTCCAGGCGGGTATCGTGGAGGTGAAGAGACATGGCGCATGTCCAAGTTTTGGATCGGTGTAGAAGCCAATTCCGAACCCATCTGCGTTGTTCTGACCTCTCCGTGTGTCCTATCAAATAGATAATCAGGTTAGATGCATGCGCTACAGACGCATTAATCCGAACTCAACTAACCAATCTTAGCCTCGAATCGAAAGACTGCTTCAATATGGAGTGGGTGGGATCGAGAATAAGCTTAGAGAGCAGAATGTCGTCGCTTCCACGGTACACCTGGGCGGAGTTAGCATCAAGCAGATTCCAGAAAGCCATGCGAAGAAAAGAAGTACCAAGAACCGGCACATGGTGGTTGAAGTGCGGGCGTGAGGACGACGCCTGGGCACAGAGATGCTCGGAGAGAACGATACGGCCAGGACGCGCAACAATAGCCGGCGGAATGCGACTCGTCGTAGAACGATGGCGAGCAAGCAAACAAGAAGAGAACGGGGTGTGGCAATGGAATGCGCTAGTGCAAAGTGAGCGGAGGGAAGACCCAGTCAAATAGGTTCTGTTTGATGAGCTATGGCGCGATCAGAAACCACCAGGGCAATGGCGCAAGTTGATAGGGATATGATCAGGATATCCTTCTGTCCAAGTTTTGGTGGAGAGTTAGGCTTCTTGTTGGGAACACAGGGTAGGGGATTAACCTGGCCAGCTGAACTGGGCGCGCGGCAGCTGAGCGTCCGTGCTGATGGGGGAAGAAAGACAGCAATTTGGAGGAATGAACGATGCCGATGGCGCCTTCGGCTTGGCTCAAGGGTTCCTGAAGTTCAGGGTGGTCTCATCCTCGTCACTCGGGCTTGCAGATGGAGAAAATGCGTTGAAGCAGTGAGTCATTTGGTCTGGGCCCGAAAAGCCACAGTCGAGCACCGGGGATGGCGACGGCGCCACGGGCTGTTGAATCAAATGTCCAACGGACCCTTCCAGTGGACAAACGACCCATCCATCCCCTTAGGTACTTAAGTACTTGACCATGCGATAAGCCTTTAAAGAGTTACCGATAGCCCCTCCCACATGCATCAAACCGGGCCAGGCACCAAGATAGATGGTCAGCTACAAAGGTCGAGGGGAGGCAGGCCCGCTCAAGTAGATACATGGCGAATTTTGGAGGAAGGGTACTTCCGCCAATGTGTTCTCCACCATTGCAAATGGGCTCTTCATGCAACTCGGTGTTGAGTGCAATTGCAACCCGCGAGACCGCCGTGGGAATCCACGCCACATCTTCGGGACAACTCAACGGGTTTCTAATACCCCTCGTCTTCTCGACGACACACAACTCCTCCGCCCGAGACGAGGCCACAATCATTCAACCCCGAAAAAACCGGCTTTGCCTTAAGCAACACTTCATTTCAATCACTATCGCATGCGAACAACCTGTCACCGACTTTCCACTATCCGGCCCCGTGCTTTGCCGGCAGCATGAGCGGACGCCTTCTTTCTGCAGGGCTTTTGCCCACGACGCGACGCGCCCCTGCTCAAGCCGTTCGCCATTTTCATAGACTGCCTGTGGGTGGCCTCCAACGAGCCGATGCTGCTGTTCGGGCTACTCGACGCCGCATGTGGTTCCCAGGAAACGCTTTCCACAATGCTGTCATTGTTCGAAATGCCTCCTTTGCCCGATTTTTGCCAAAGTTGGTAGTCAAGTTTGCAAGGATTCCTGCCATGTTCGGAGGGTTGGCAGTAGGAACACTCGCCTGGGTACAGTATCAAGCCAACCGTAAGAATACCCTCTCCTTCATTGCCTGACTATGAACTGACGTTGCCGTCACCAGAGCTCACCACCAACGCGTGGGACTTCGTTACCAAAACGGCAGATGGAGTGTCAGATACTGCAGTAACCATCTTCGGCGGCGCAAAGGATATAGCAGATCAAACAATGCGTGGATGGGAAAGCACCAAAGAACAGTTCGAAACCCCGGAATGGCTGCAAAAGGTGTTGAGACTTCACGAAGAGATTGGAACAGGAAAAGGCGGCCCCGAGGGACCAGGCGGGGAGCCTCCTAAACAGAGCAGAGCTGGCGCTGCTGCTGCTGTTGGAGCGTCGGCTGCGGCGTATGGCTACGAACAGTCCGACGACGACCCCCGAGACCCCGACGAAATAGCCAAGGACGATCAAATGATGGTCTTGACGAAGAAGATGATCGAGATCCGGGGCATGCTTCAGCAAGTTGGACAGTCGAGCACTCTGACTCTGCCCTCTATTGTGGTCATCGGTTCTCAGTCATCAGGCAAGAGCTCCGTTCTGGAAGCACTCGTCGGTCATGAATTTTTGCCGAAGGGATCCAATATGGTCACCCGCCGACCAATTGAGCTGACCTTGGTCAACACCCCTGATTCAAAAGCGGAATACGGCGAATTTCCGGACTTGGGACTCAGACGCATCACAGACTTCTCTTCCATTCAAAGAACGTTGACCGAACTCAACCTCGCCGTCCCAGACAGCCAGTGCGTGTCGGATGATCCTATCCACCTCACAATCTATTCCCCGAATGTTCCAGACCTCTCTCTCATCGACCTGCCTGGCTACATCCAAGTCGTGGGACAAGGTCAACCGCTTGAGCTAAAGCAGAAAATCTCGGAGCTTTGCGACAAATATATTCAGCCTCCAAATGTCATCCTCGCCATTTCTGCCGCAGATGTGGATCTCGCAAACTCAACAGCTCTACGCGCAAGCCGTCGTGTGGATCCTAGAGGCGAAAGGACCATTGGAGTAGTCACCAAGATGGACCTAGTTGATGCTACTCGAGGCTCTGCTATCCTCAGTGACAAACAGTATCCCCTCAGGCTTGGCTACGTCGGCGTCGTCTCAAGAGTTCCACAGACGGGCGGTTTATTCAAGCGATCCGGCAGCATTCAGTCGGCCATTGCCAAGAATGAGAGTGCATTCTTCTCTAATCACCCTCTTGAATTTGGCGAAGGATCCGGAGTCAATGTTGGAACGATCAATCTGCGTAAGAAGCTCATGACTGTCCTTGAACAAACAATGTCTGCCAGTCTTCAGACCACGAGCGACGCCATCAGGCAAGAGCTCGAGGAGGCAACTTATGAATTCAAGGTTCAGTACAATGATCGCCCACTTTCAGCCGAGTCCTACTTGGCGGAGAGCCTCGACGGATTCAAGCACTCTTTCAAGAAATTCACCGAGGAGTTTGGCCGTCCTGAAATGCATGAGTTGCTGAAGCAGGAGTTGGACCAGAAGGTTCTTGATCTGCTCGCTGCAAGATATTGGAATAAGCCCATCCAGGACTTGTCTCCTGCCCGACCCGACTTAGACAATCTTGCGGATCTTCCCAAGGCTGACCCGAACTCGTTGTACTGGCACAGACAGCTCGATGCCTCTACGTCTTCCCTAACCAAGCTTGGAGTGGGAAGGCTGGCAACCACTGTGGTCGCTTCGTCAATTCAGTCTCACATTGACGCCCTGATCAAGAACTCAACATTCAGCAGCCACCCCTTTGCCCGGGAGGCTATCATGGATGCCGCGTCGACCATTCTAAACGAGAGGTTCTACAGTACTAGCGATCAGGTCGAGAACTGCATCAAGCCCTACAAGTTTGAAATTGACATTGACGAGAGGGAGTGGACCCAGGGTCGGGATCACTCGGCCGTGGTACTGAAGAAGGAGCTTCAAGACTGTGAAGGCGCTCTTAAGGGTATCGAAGACACTGTCGGCGGTCGAAGGAAGCTTAGAGAGGTCATGAACTTTGTGGACCGTGCCCGAAAGGGCGATGTGGTCGTTGAAGGGGATGGACGAAGTGGTGCCGGAGGTTTCAGCGCGGCTCTTCTTGCAAGAGGTAAGTTCCATGTGTAGGAGCTCATCGGTGAACACTGCTAACGTTGAACAGGACGCGAGGCTGTGTTCCTCAGGGACCGCGCAGACATAATCAAGATGCGTTTGCTGGCCGTCAAGTCCAAACAATGCGCAAACTTGAAGAACAAGTACTACTGCCCCGAGGTATTCCTTGATGCGGCAGCTACCAAGCTGGCTTCGACCGCAGTGCTCTTCCTTAATGTGGAGCTTCTCTCAGAGTTTTACTACAACTTTCCCCGGGAGCTCGACCTTCGCCTTGGCAGACATCTTTCAGACGCCGAGATTGAGAAGTTTGCCAAGGAGGATCCCAAGATCAGGAGACACCTCGAGGTCATCCGTCGCAAGGAGCTCCTCGAGTTGGTTCTCGAAAAGATGGAAAGTTTGCGGCAGCTTGAGGGCCGTGAGCGAGAGCGGCAGCAGGGCGGCAGAACCAGCAAAGACGACAAGCAGAGGGGACGCTGGGGGCTATTCTAAGTGCAACTCCCTCGGGTCTGTAACGTGTTATGACTTGGACGCAAAAAGGAGTTGCGGTGTTGAAAGATAGCCTTTTGGGACGACCTGGTTTGTCGTGTTGACGTCACGGATCAGGCCTGTTCTATTTACAAGTCTTTGGTATTTTGTACACAATGGTATATAGCAAGAAGGATGGATACCCTCCTCGACTCGACCTCCTGAAACAAATAGACTATTCACTCTCAACCTTTCCCTCCTATCCGCAATAATATCTATAAATTGAGATGCCCATCCCATTAAACGCCTCATGACACTAAGCAGGCTCGTCACTGTCCAACAATCACCCAGTTGCGTCAATGCTCGTCTGCAGAGTGACCTCCCATCTCAGACTAGTGCCCCGACCGTAACCTTCGCCGAGTCTGTTCTGTATCAAAGTTGAAATCCGGCTGCGTAGCTTGCTAATTGCACCCTCATCACAACCCTTGGCCACGCAGATCTTGAGATTAGCCATGCACAATCCGTAGTGTACCTGCCAAAATTGCGCGTCTTCGATACGCGTGACGCCAGGTTCTGCCTCAATCTCCCGCACCACTGAAGTGACGCCCTCATTGCCTCCATTACCGCCGTACGACATCAACAGCATCATAGCCTGGGCCATGGCCAGTTTTGCGCCGAACAGAAACATGGATGCCGCAATGGCCGCACACAGCGTCCGGTCGAGCCAAATATAAGTCTTGATGGACAGGAGGGGAAGCAAAAGAAGCAAGCTGGAAAAGAAGACGGTGAGGAAGTGAAATATGTTCGAAAAATGGGTAGGAAGTCCGGCGAGCCATGACACACGCATAATTCTAGCAATGCGCGCGTGATTCTTTAGACCATACGCGGAGATGGCCGTGCTAGCAATCGCGGCGAAAGCGGCCCAGTCTACCTCGCCGGCAGACACACGTTCATGAGCATGTTCGTGATGCGGCTCGTGTCCGCCCTTAGTTTCGAGCCAGTGCTTGAGATTGTGTGATACGAGATCGAAGCCGCCAAACAGCAGGAAAATTGACATGGCAAAACCAGCGAGAACCTCAGCCCTTTCGAGGCCGAAGGGGTGGCGGATACTGCTGCGGCGCCAGACTTCGAAGTTGCCGAGTACCTCCACAGCAACACAAACGGCAGCACTACCGGCGTCGAAGAAAACCAAGTGGGATAAAGCCATCATGGCCAGTGACCCTTCAGAGATGAAGAACAGCCAGGACGCGACAGCCAAGTGGCACAGGCTCCAGTAGAGCCGGGCACGCTGGTCGCGAGACATGCTCTTCCATGCTTCGCGAACGGTCGGCACGGGAAGGGACGCAGGTAGAACGGGGGGCGGTCGCTGGGGAGGTTCTTGGAAGATCTGGTGTTGTGTCGATATGGAACTGTGCTTGTATCGATGGCCGCGGCGCTGGCCGATATTCTGCGAGAGGCCATTGTCAGTGGTCGAGTGACGATGTGAGAACGATGAGGTGCGCATGGTGACGAGCGGTGTCGCTCTGCGCCAGACTGAACCTACCGACTTAACAGGCGAGGTCGAGATGACCTGCGTCTGAAAGTTGAACGGGCTCGGGACGGTAGAGCCCCCAGCGGAAGGAGGGTCGTCTTCGGCCATTGCTGCAGCGTCCGGACGAAGCAATCCGGGTTTCAGGTTTGGAGAGGGAGCCAAAAGACCGGACGTCAACGTTGTGGCTATGTGGGGGAGGTTGCTACTATGGTGGGAGGCCGCGTCGTTGTAAAGATGGTCGGTCTGAAGAACGTCGTCACCAGCGATGTTTATAGACGGATAGGCGATTTGGGAAGGTGGAAGGACGACATGGGGCACACTGCTATCGCTGTTGACGCTGCCGTTTTCGGGACTCGGTGGGGTGGCAGGTCGTCTTGGAGGGGTGGACAAGCGTGCAGATGCAGGGCTGGAAGCCATAGACCCGTCTTGCCGGCGGTATCGCCCAGCGCCTGGCGGTTCAGTAGCGAGGGGCAGCGGCCAGGAACAGTGAGAGCATGAACAAGGTCAATGGCGGCGGCTTCCGACAGTCGCCGGCATTCATTGTACGGGGAGGCGGGAAAAGGGAGAGGAAGGAGGGCGAGAGAGCGGGATAGAGAAAGGAACGTGTGTGGGTGTCGTGTATCGTGCGAAGTCTGTCAGAAAAGAGACACAAGGATGAGATGGGACGAGATGAGCAATCATTTACGTAGAATCGCCCGGCGCCTCAACATGGGGGAGGGGGACTGTGTCGGATTTTGCGTTGCGGGAAGGGGAAAAGGGAATTAATCTATCTACCTTACACACCCGAGGGGCCCAAAGACGCTCTCCATCCCCCACACTTCGGGCAGCTTCAACCGATTTTGGGGCCACCTCACTCTGCCACGGACACAGCACTCACATACTCTGTCCAGATTAGCACTCTGTTGATTGCATGTGATGCGTAGGAGATTTATGCCCCTTCGATTCATGGGAGATTTGAGTGATCGGGGCTGCTCCGTCACCCACTTTCCGCCCTGAATACCATAGTAGACAGGTAACTTAACTGCACCTGGACCGCTTATTCGCGGCCCACGTCACTATGCAGGGACCTGGCTATTTCCCGTTAGTGCATCGACTTCACAACTCGTCAGCTAACTTGGGCGATCCGATAAACCACCTCGCCTCAATTGGAGATGCAGCCAGGCTCTCACGCTCTGTACAGCCAGGGTCTGGTTTTCCTTGCTCGTTGATCCTTCGTTAACCGCAAGATGGTGCAAATATAGCCACGCAACTCAACAGCGACCTACGACTCGAAAACAGTCTCAGCCTCCCGTCCCATCTTTGTTTTCCGCCCCCGTTCTAGCCAATATTCTCCACTCTCTACCGGGGCAGCCTTGCGCGATAAGGGATTATCGCAGTTGGACACAACACACAATGGAGCGAGCTGTGTCCGCTGCCGCTACCGCTGCCGCAGCCGACGCCGACAACCACGATGACGGCGAAGTCAATTCTGCAGATGCGACAAAGTCAGCATTGTCAACGGCTGGTTTGCCCGTTCATTCTCAGTCGCAAATCCAGCTCTCGAGTAATCCACATCGACGTACAGTGTCTGGCGCAAGTATACTTTCCAAGCTCCCTTTTATGCGCTCCCTCTCAGACGGGAAGCCACATCACGGAGCCGACCAAGACGCTGCGCAATCGGTGTCGGCATCCATGTCAACCATCACTCAACAGAAGTCGAGAAGACGAAAAGGTTCCCTTAGGAAGGTTGCCCTACTAGGAAGAGGTGCGCAGAGGGAGCGCAAGGAGGCGAAGCAGCTCACCATCGACACATCGCATAGCGTCTCTAGTGGCATGGAAAATACGGAGCATCGATCCCAAGCACCACCCACAGGTACAACTGCCACGACTACATCGACTACAATTACACTCGAACACGATCCTCTTGGGCTCAACATCTCGGACCTTACCCCTCGTCCTTCCATGGATGGCTACGCAAGCAGGTCGAGTCTGGCCGAGTCGTCCGTTTCCTCGACAAGCCCTCCTCGGCCAAACGAGAACGATTCCAGCATAACAAGTCCGACGATATCATACATGTCTACCACCGACGAAGATGACGTCCTGCACATTCCAAACCATATACCGTCACCTCTACGGCCAGATTTGTCGCTGTCGTCGGGCGCTGAATCGTACTTTACGAGCCGGAGGCGTCGGTCCATCTTACAAGCCAAATCACCGCTGTCGTACAGTGGTTTATCAAGCACGCCGCTGCCGCCTGCCGATGCGGACTGGGACTATTCAGACACTGAATGGTGGGGATGGGTCGTCCTGACTGTTACATGGATCGTCTTTGTGGTAGGAATGGGCTCGGTTTTGGGCATGTGGAGTTGGGCGTGGGATGTTGGGACGACGCCGTACGCCCCTCCGGAGCTCGAAGATGATCCAACGCTACCCATTGTTGGCTACTATCCTGCACTCATCATCCTAACCTGTATTATGGCTTGGGTATGGGTGGTTGTGGCTTGGGTCGGTATGAAATATTTCAGGCATGCCAAGATTAGCGGCGATTGAGCAGCCGTGGATTACCTACCATCATCTTGACAGCATTGATGATCGGTACAGCAAGCATTGAATAGGGATGGAGGGTCAAGGATCAAGAAGCGTATCGTTAGAAGCATGGATTCTTGTACGAAACCTGACAATTCATCAATCAGCAAGCGTTGTTAATGAATCATCCATGCGTATTACAAGCCTCTTTACGGACAGCCCCAAGGGCAGCAGTGTCCGTATATCGACCATGAAGTATTCTCCGCTGGGCGTTGGTAAGCTTAAGGATGTTCAGGTATATCATCGCATGGGAACGTCACGAGAAGTCCAAAGCCTGCGGTGGCCCATGCGAAGGCCGGCGATAAGGTGATCTGGAGCTGCTGAGACCGGTTGGCTAGCCCACGAGCTCGGTTATCCAAATCCTGATACGTAAATGTCAGTGTCTTTGGGAGACCAGACGTGGCCAAGCAAGGTCGACGGTCAGAGGTCGTGGTTGCTATACAGATACTACTGTTGGGTTGTTCAGCGGATGGAAAGGCTGGATTCGAGAGGCTCCACTGTCTGCGCGTAATACCTAAGAAGAATGAACTTGCCAGCCTCTGAGCGGAGAACAGGGGTCCACGGACCGCATCTCCTCAGATCTCGATGGTGGGGTGGTTGGTTTTGGGGCCCCTCTGGGACGCTGAACCTCGGGGCATCACTCGGGGTTGCGAGGACGAGCTGTCAGAAGAGGTATCCCAGGGACCGGCGTATGCGTCCATACTGACGTTCAGGGAGGTTGACAGGGCTTCGACAGGGCTTCAACTCAGCCTTTTTAATACAGTTGGCAGCACACGTGTCGAACCTCAGTAGAACTCGCTCGCAGCTTGCGCCACCACATGCTAGGGAACACAGTCGTATCTGAAAAGAAAAGATAAAGGAGGCTTGGAGATATCAGGTTGAGACGTGTCATCTCAAATGATCCTGTTGGCAGCACGCACGATCCAGCAATGCTTCGCTCAAGCCTTCGTTTGCAGAAGGCAAGCTGGTCGATGAGTGCGATTTTGCGGCAGCTTGATGGGCGGCGTATTGTGAAGTGGAGTCGCGTTTGTGCAGGTGGTGTGCATGAGATATGATGCGCGTGATTCTGCCGCTCCTTGATGGTCCAAGGACTCCTGATGCGTTGGCAGTTGACCGGACGGAAGTAACCATTCGTACATACATACCTGGACTTAACTCAGTACTCAGACGATTCTAAGGCCAGGCGGCACCAACTGCACCGGTGGGGTGTGGCGCGTGAAGTACGTACTTTATAGGCTGGCCTTCGAAAATCTGGTGCGCCCAGTAGTACGTACCCTGCCACCTGCCGAAGTGGAGGTCTGAGGTCTGAGATAAACCTGGACTTGCTTAGGAGGTAGCAAGCGACCATTCTCGGCCTGCGAGCCAAATTTCAGACGCAAACCACGCACCTGGATGGCCAGGCCAGTCGTGCGAACTGGCTACCTTGGTGACCAGGCAAGCAAGGTACTCGAAAACTCCAGTCCGTCTGTCCGTACTCATGCAGACTATCACACATCTGTTCGATGTGGGGTATCAGGAGGGGAGTAGAGCAGAAGAGGTCATATTGACAAGGACGATTATACATGATCGGAGAGGCTTGGCAATGGATGGCGGCACACCAGCCATAGTGGCCGCGGAGGCTGAAAGGTAGACTGTAATTAGTAGCAGTCTCGAAGACGAGTGGAGGGAGGTGCTTAGATGTCTAGTTCCTCCCCTTCCCTCCGCTATTCACTCGTGTTTTTCCCCCGTCATTTTTTTTTAGCGCTGTTGAGAATTAAGATGGCAGAGGCGGCAAGGGAAGGCGCGCTCGCACGGCCAATCAGCAAAGCGCCAGCCCCTCGTCGCTGTTGGACGGGTTGGAGACCCAGAAGAGAGGAGAGAAGTCGAGGCCGTGCGGCATTTGCTTCTCTTATGGTAATTGCGGTACCTGAAGATAGGATTCTGACCAGGTTGGTTGATTGAGCCGTGCGGCTTTTACCGCCGTTGTTTCGCAGTACTTTGTTGCTCCAGGGTCTGATAAGCTACCTTGCACACACTTGTAAGACCTTGGACAATTGATGTTCGAGAGTTTCGCAGAGCGTTGCTTTTCGAGGGTTGCGTTCCCAGTGGCCCGGTCAGCCGCCATAAGCATGAAATTTCGGGGTCTTCGCCTCGTGGCACACGGCGAGAAGACTAAGTAAAACCAGATTTGTGGTTCTTGCTGCAGCCTGCAGGACAAAAGGCTAGCGCCGGCGGCAAAGCATGTCAACGTCTTTCGTTGATGGCGCGTTGGGCAGGGCCCTGCGGGTCTTGAGAGGACGCAGTATGCCAGCAAACAGTGAATGATGATAGCATGGTGGGGGTTTTGTTCTCTTTTCTTCTCCTATCTGTCTCCCTTGTTCATATACTCTTGTAAGTTGTCCCTGACCTATCCGTATATACGGTATCGTTCTGAGGTTGGTGGCGGGTACCAAGCGTCGTGTTGTGTCGACAGTGGGCACGGGGACACAAAGGCCGAAGCCAAGAGTCGCAGTGGGTGTTCACAATCGGCATTATAAGCCTAGAGGAGGAATGAAAGACACTGGGACCTTCCCGTCCTCAAGTTCTCAACTGCGAAAGAGAAAGTCCCACGCGCTAGCCTAATGTGGCAAGAGTAGATTAATACAGTCTGTGCCTGTGTCTGATGTCTATGCGTTTCTCAGCCTGTGACCTCACTGCTCCATCTGACCCCTAAGGGATGGCAGAGACATGCCTCGCCCTGGACGCCTTCGACGGAGACGGCGCTCGCTGAGGAATGGGAAAGGACCGTTGCACATCAGATCTGGGACAAATGCCGCTGCTGACGATTGCTGAAGACCCCTGTTCATTCCAACAAGTCCCATAGGTTCCGTCTCGCACATTCCCATCTGGGCT
This sequence comes from Colletotrichum theobromicola, assembly GCA_014705045.1. Classification (NCBI taxonomy): domain Eukaryota; kingdom Fungi; phylum Ascomycota; class Sordariomycetes; order Glomerellales; family Glomerellaceae; genus Colletotrichum; species Colletotrichum theobromicola. Next base: position 155,993 of record JABGLZ010001048.1, read on the forward strand.
TATTATGATGGCGACGCCGAAGTGAGGGAGCAGCAATGAGAATGACGGTTTTTTTGACACGACGCTGACGCTACTGATGCCGATGCCGATGCCGATGCCAATGCCAATGCTCATGCTCATGCACTTTCTTGCTGGTGTTTTTTTTTGACGCTGTTGCGCCAGCGGGGACATGACGACAGAGCTCTTGACTTGAGCTGTAGCGGTGTACGGAGTACTTAGTAGAGAAGCAGTGCCCCATGAAATGAATGCACAACACATATTTCGTTACGCCTTGCTCCATGTGAGAAGACGAAGATGGGAGCATCCTTGCATCCCGACGGTGAGGCGCAAATTGCAGTCGGACCACAGCACGGCGCCTTGACCAATCCAATAATTTAAGGATAAGGATAGAGTAGACAGCCAACAAGGAATTGGACCAGCAACAAACTAGCGCGAATGATCATCGCATGCCTGCTTGAGAACCAAACAACCGCAAGATCTTCTTTTGGCCATGCTACCGGATTAACGTAACAACTCAGCAGCTGGTGATCCCTTATTGAAGAGGGTCGCGCGGAAATTTGTGGCCTTGCCTGAGGCGGGGTGCCACCAGTCCAGAGCCTTGTCATTTTGCTGCCCGTTAGCGTTGGGTTGCTTACTTTACGGCGGTAGCAAGTTAGCATCGCAAAGAACCAAGTCTAGTAAGAGCACGGGATCTGGGCCAAGGGCCGCTAGGAACGACGAAACGGCAACTTCACAGCGCTCGCTGCATCGGTTGCGCATCGCACATGTCGGGCCTATCATTTGCCGTCATACTACGGCTCAATTGTCTTTGCCTCCTTCTCGGTCTGTCCTGTCCTGTTTTACATGCAACGGCCTGGCCGTATCATGACCCTACCGTAACGTGCAGCTGGCTTTACCTTATATCATGCATGTCCGCAGGCACAGCACAGACTGAGGTGCTTACAAGTGCTCAAGGGACGGGAGTGGTGGACGCCCTTTGCGACCCGAGTTGGCGGCACGTCAACCAGGACTCGGCAGGCAAGACCTGGGGCTTGCAGCAATAGCCGAGTCGGTTGATACAGGTGCCATGGTTTGCAACAAGGAAAGAAAAAAAAGAAGGACTGAATGGAGAACGACGGCTGCCGTTCCAGGCACCTGGGGAGAGAGACCAAAAGTGACAAAAAAGACGGTGAGGAGGAAGCGGGAGCTAATAATTACGCCGTGGGTGGAACAGGAGATGGACATGCGATTTCCAGAAAACTGTATCTGCCCGCCGCATGCGGCCGGTGGCGGGTGCGAAGCTGGCGGCGTGGCCGGTCGGTACCTGAAGGCTTTTCCCGATGCGTCTCAGAGAACCCTGCTCTTGTACCTGTTATCTCACGAGACCCGAGTCGAGAAAGCGCCACGCCTAGAGCTTGACTGATGTTGTAGATGATTGATGTCGGCGACGAAGATTTCTTACAATACCGGTGATGTGACTCTCGATCGCATTGCTACTTCTTACGGGGACTATATCTGTCCATAAGATTGATAATTTCGGTCATGAGGCAACTGGCTCCGCATGCCGGTGTCGCTCACAGCTTACGAGTCACCTCAAGTTAAGCAGGGAGGATATCATAGATGACCTAAAAAAGAAAACAGAGAAAACTGAGGATTTAGTACATTCTCGGTTTGCGTCCAACCCGTTTGATGGTAACAAGGCTCGCCGCTCGGTCGAGCATGGTTGGTGCCATTTTATCGCGATGCTCGCCGCGCTTGCCCTGAGGAAAAAAAGACATGGATGGGAACCACTTGTAAATGAATTTAATGAGTAGGGGCGGGGGAATGCCAGCCTTCATGGAAAAGACGACGTTCCATTGGATCATTCGTCAGTACTTCCCTTTCTGTGGTCCCGTCCTGTTCAATCCGCCAGACCGTCCGCCGCGCACACCCGACCCGGGGCGGGCTGCAGGCCCTCGTTGGAGGTACCAAATCTATCTGCCCTGCCTCCGACCAGGCGTGCAGTTGCTTATGTTGGGCCTCATGCTGGGTATTCAGCTGCCCAGTCTTCCTCGCCATCGACGCGTGCTAGAAACTCACCTCAGGCAGGCCAGGTGTACCTTAGGTCTTGGAGGGAGTACCTTACCCAGCCTTCTTAGGCACCTAACGTAGTTTCCCCCGCCTGTGTGAACATTACCTACAGGTACCTATCTCAGCCCATGGATACTACCTAAGGTAGGTAAGGTAAGGTAGGTTAACCAGGAGGGAGGGCCCTATCAGGTACGCACCTCAGGGCCCTTGCACCGTATCCGTACCTTAGTCGGGCAGTCCACCTCGTACGTGCTGCTAAGGGAGCCCAGTGGACGCTGAACAGGCGCTGTAGACTGCTACCGGCTCTGCTATTGCCTCTACCTAGGTACCTAAGGTAAGTACTAACCGCTGGGCCGCTTGAGAAACGCCCAGTTCATTGCTGCAGCGCTGCACAAATCTCGCGTACGTGCGTGCGGATGCATCCATCTTCATCGTCTGCTTCTTCCTCGTCTTCCCTCCGAACTTCTCCTCCTTTCCTCCCAACCTCCCCGTCAATTTTTTTTCCCTCTCCTTCCCATCCAATTTCTTCTAATCAGTGCGCCTCCGTCCCGCCCGCTCAACTTGATATCATTGCGTGCCAAATCGGTTGCGTATGCTTCACTGCGCCTGCTTCCATCTGCATTGTCTCTCGGATCGGGTCTGGCTGACGCTGTTGCCATTTCACCGCACTCCGAGTCACGCTTCCGGGTGTCGGTCCTGAAACACAACCAAACCATTCCATCACCCTTCGCCCTCCTCCTCTTCCGTCTGCCTAACCACACCCTTTCCTCTTCTACATATCCACCTTCCTCTCTCTCTCCCTCTCTCTCTTCACGGAGGAAAAAAAAAAATCAACATCCACAGCACCTCTCATTTGCCTTGTGCAAACGAACCATTATTCAACGGACGTTTTGAACGCTACGGCAAGAGAGAAGGTGAAAAACAAGAGCCTCGCAGCTTCCCTGGCCACACCCCCAACCCCTCGCGCGGTACGAAACTAGCATCGAATCGAGACGAGTCCGCTCACGCACGATCCGATCCAATCCGACCCAATTCTCTCTCTCCGTCTCTCTCTCTCTCACACACACGCACACACACACACACACACATACATACAATATCGCCACCTTCGAGCAGCCCTTCTGCAAAATCTCAACCATACCTCCCTCTCTCTTTCCACTTTCCACCTGTACGCATCAGGTGCAACCCTCGACACGTCGAGTCCGATACCACATCATCATAAACACCCCGATAAAGGGGCCATCCAAACTGGAAGGGATATCTCATTCTCGCACCCTCCCACGGCTGCACTGCCTGGCCCCCTTCGACTTCCCCTCTATACCACCTCATCTTGACCGCTATTCAAGATGAGAGAAGTCAACTTCAGCATCCCCAACGTCAACAAGGCGTCGGTCGGCATCACGACCGCTCTCTACGACCGACGAGCCCTCGACTGTACTTCTACACTACCTCTCATCAACTCCCTCAACCATCTCGCCTACCTCACTACCTCGTCCGCTCGTATTCGCGACATTCTCACTGTCGATGGCGGCATCGAGCGTCTGGTCTGTATCTTGAAACGCGGCCGCAGCAAGGACATGATGGACATGTGGAAATGGAACTTGGCTTTCCAGTGTGTCGTCAACATTGGCGTAAGGGGCACGGAAAACGTCCGCACTCGAGTCGTCGAGGCCGACATGGTCCCCGTCATCGCTACCATTCTCGATAACTACATCAAGGTCACTGAGAAGTGCAGAGACAAATCGGACGACAAGAGCAAAGACCATCATCATCGCCACAGAAGCCACGAGCACCGTAGCGTACACAAAGCTCCGTCTTTCACCAATAGGTCCAGCCGTGTCGAGGCTGATCAAAGATCATCGCGACGTCAGGCCCCTCCGCCTTCCATCGATGTCTCTGCGACCTATGTCGGATCCTCTTCATCGAGTTCCGCTGTCGATCAGCAACAGAATACGGAAACGACCCCTACTCTGCCTCAGTATCCTGCGGGTGCCTCCAACGATAGGCCTGCTTTCTCGGCTCATCGTCACCACCACCATCATCACCACCACCATCACTACCGTGCTGCGGAAGCCCGTCATGCCGTTGTGTCTCCTTCCCGTCAGGTTGTGCAGCCTCTGGCACCGGCCGTTCCTCCCGTCGAGGCTTCTGACAACCTTGTGCGACCCGTTCGGGACGTCGACCGCCTGGCGTCCATGATGTCCCTCGGAAACGCGAACTTGACGTCGCAACCGTCTTCTCCCACCACCCCCCTCCCGCCTCCTCAGATGCGCTCGCCTACAGTCCGACCCACTTCAATGCTAGCCCCAACCAGCCGATCCCGTCGCCGTCCTTCCATTCGACACCAAAACTCGACTGTGGACTCTGATGACTTGGTTGGCGATGACGCCCCTTCTGACGAGTCTCCCGATGCCGAGATGTCGGGCACTGGCAATGACATGCAACCCGCTGTCAACATCCAAGACATCACTATGGAAGAGGGCGACAGTATGCTCGCCGCGTCCACGACGATGGATTTGAACACGCCTACAGTGTCAGAGACTCAGGACACTGGAGCCTTCAACATCACACATCGTGGCCCTGTCGATACTAGCAATGTTGCCGCCACAACCCCTGCTCCAGTGCCTCCTATCGGTCTGTCTCCAAATCGCCCTGCCATGGTCACACCTCCACAGCCGGCTATCCCCAATGCCAGCGTCCCTCGCTATTTGCTCGACCGGCAATTTGTCCCTAACGCTCAGATGCTTGCTGCCATGCCTCGTGAAGAGGACGTCTTGATGTCTCTGCAGCTGCTTGCATACGTATCAAAGTACTGTGGCTTGCGATCGTACTTTCAGAAGAGTCACTTAGTCCCGAGACTCAAGATCGGGAAGGAGCTCCGTTACTTGGACGGCGACAAGGTTGCTGCTGATGAAGGCGAAGAGGACGAGCTTGAAGAAGAGTATCTCCTGCCAAACGACTTCAACATTTTCCCTCTCGTTGAGAAGTTTACCGTGCGACATCACAGCACAGACATGCAATACTGGGCCGGCGTCGTCATGAGAAATCTCTGCCGCAAGGACGATACCCGAGGAGGCATCCGACAGTGCGCCTACTACCAGTGCGGCAAGTGGGAAGAATTCACCCGCCAGTTTGCTAAGTGCCGTCGCTGCCGACGCACCAAATACTGCAGTAAGGAATGCCAAAAGAGTGCGTGGGCTTTCCATCGACACTGGTGTGTTGCAGCGACCCAGTGATATACAACGCGGCAGCACTTTCGGCTGTACCCGATCACGCCTACAGGCGTAATGTTTATACTACGGATTCTTCGCCCCCACGGGTGGCACTGCATTGCACAGCACAGCGTTTTTTCCGATTGGCATGGCGTTTCCCTCGATACCACTGGTCTTTCAAACAGCATATTCAAGGATCGGCATTGGGTCCTTGCTATTTATGGCGACGGCATGACTTCCCTTTTTTCAGGACGATATATCAGCCTCCTTCCTCGCTTCACATTATGTCACGGGACAACAGTCAAAGGCACCAGCCCGGCAACTCGACGGCCCAGACTGCATCCCCGGTTCATACTCAGTCATACATTCCCCTCCTAGGGGCTGTCCACCATCAGCATAGCATTCGTCCGTTGCTGTTTGGGTTGGTGGGGAGGACACGTTCCTGCGGCAGAAGCCGGCGCCAACCTTCTAGGTTTCTCTACCCAAAGTTTGCCAGATTGGTGTTGTCAGTGTTTGTTAGGGGGGCAAATGGATAGCCCCGATGACCTCTTTGGATGATGGGGTATTAACCCACTTTCCACAAATATGGCAACACCACAACCAGTAGTGGTGTGGTCTTCTGAATCAGGGTCTAGGGACTTGGATAGCGTGGGTAGGCAGGCGTTACGGGGAAGCTCAAGAGCGCATATTCCGAGCCGTGGCGGATGATGTATGTATCGTTATGAGAGTTATCAACTATAATGTTAAGGATTTACGGTCTACAGCCGTCGCCGACAGTGCGCCTTTGTTGGCATTGATTCGCAGAACGCCCCCCTACCCCTCCGGGCCGTATCGGTAGCACAAGGTAAACTACATGCGTCCCATTAGATCTATCTACAGCCAATGATACAGAGCTTTTAGGGTTAGTCTCTTTCTGTCCCGAGGGGTATTTGTTCCTCCGCGTAGCGTCTCTTCAACCAGCTTTTTTTTATGATACCCGCCATCCGACCTTGTCCACGGACTACTTATTCGACATTGACTTTCTCCTGTTCTTTCCAGGCCGCGTCTTGGTAACCCGGCCCTTGGCGACTCCGCCCTTCATACGCTTGGCATTAAAACCGCTGAGGTCGCCAGAGCTCATTGCATCCCCTGACTTGGAGTGGCGCTTCTTACCGCCAAAGCCATACTTTTCATTCTTCTTTTGCCGCTTGGCATTCACGCCACTTCCGCTACCGCGGGGACCGCCCACCTTTGAATCTCGGTGGCCCTTGAGTTCATTGTCGACAGCCACGTCGAAGAGGTCGCCTTCGTGGGTGTCTTGGTTACCACCGCCTTCTTGACGTTCTAGATGAGAGACAATGATAAGTAACGTGTACGTACAGCAGTATCGGTAATGTATGGGGGTTAAATGGAATAAGGAGAGGAATAGACTCACTTCTCTTCAGAGTCTTGATCTTTTCAAGCGTGTCCTTCTTGGCCTTCTGACGCTCCTGTAACTTGGCAACTTGCACCTGCTTTCCAAACTTCTTCAGATCTCTGAGCTTCCTGGCCTCCGCGGCAGCCTTCTTATTGCTAGCCTCTTCGATGAGCTTGTCTTTGATCTTCTGCATCTGACCATCGTCCTTCGCCATCTCAGCGAAGTAATCACCGGGGCGCGAAAATGGAACGCCCTCCTTGAGAAGAAGTGCGCGGCCCTTGCGCGCAGCCTCGAGGGCTTGGGAGAGCATGGCAAGCTCGCGCTGCAGGTCATCCTGGACGTCCGGGACGGACTCGGCGGTGGGCTTGGACGAGGTTACGGATTGGTGGGTTGCGAAAGGTGCAGCAGCCGAGGTGTCGATGCGAATGCGGTTAAGAGAGGCAAGAAGGGCGGCCTTGTTGTTGATGGTGAGCTTGGTGTGGGGAACGATGTCCTCGAGGTCTTCATCGTCGCCTTCGATATCGGAGAGAGGCACATCGTCCTCCTCCGGATCCTCCTCCTCGTCTTCATCCTCTTCGTCCTCGTCCTTCTCTTCAACCTCTGTTGGTGTCTTCTTATTGGTCTTGGTCTTCTTTGCGGGGCGTTCAGCCTTCTCCATATCGACTTCGGAGTCGGATTCGCTGTCCGTATCGTCCAGCGCTTCAATATCCAACTTTCAGAACATTAGCCAATTGTTTAAGAAATGACACAAAATATTGGGGGGGGGAGCAATGCCAAAAGGAAGAAGAAAAAGAACAAGAAACAATGATAGGGTCGCTGTGACTAGTAAGAACTCACTCTGTCCTCGTCTTCTGCATCCTCCTCGTCTTCGTCGTCTTCCTCATCTGAGTCGGCGTCCTCAAACTCGGCGTTCAGCGCGATCCCGCCCTCAATGGAGATTGCGTCATCTTCATCCTCCTCGTCCTCCATCTCCTCGTCGGAGTCATCGTCAGGCTCCTCGCCATTGAGCTTAGCCTTTTTGGCCTTCTCCTTCTCGGCCTCGCGGTGTTTCGCCTTAATCTTGCGATCCAGCTTCTTCTTTTGGAAATCGACGCCCTTATCAGCCGCAAGGGCAAGCTTGAGTTTGGATTTCGTGACCATTTTCCCCCTGTATTGGTTCGGCGCAGGTGGTTATGGTTATTGTTTGGGGTTGAACCTTTCGCTCAGCAGACGGCACGGGCAATGTGGGGAGGTTCGTGACAAAGGCCGGGAAAAAAAAAAGTCGATGCGATGAGAATTCTGCCGCTTCTGGTAGCCCACATGTCGAGGGCGGTCAGGATTTTGTGGGTCGTAGACGTTGCATAGATGGTATATCAGCGATGATTAGTCAGAACTTGCAAAGAAGAACCTCTCAAGTTACTCGCAGAAGCCTGAGCAAATACTGCGACAACCACCTCTATGAACTGCACCGTATCTTACACTCATGTCACGGTTCCCAAATAGATTAACCCCTGTTGATCATTGGGTGTTTGTTAAAGACTATCATGTCATGCAAGGTATGCGACTGGAGCGTCGCTAACCAGATGAGAGCTGCTTAGCATCAGCTACACCTATACAACCTGCTTTAGCGAGAATGGACATTACATACGATCACACCCATTGGAATACTCGGGATCCCGTCCGCTCTCCCATAGATAAGCTAATGAGGGCTGGAGTAGCAGTCGGGTCGGTGATGACTGGCGAATGTCTGGTGTTGTATGTCTCTTTTGTCCTTTTTAAAGAAATCCCTAGCATCGTCCTGTTTTATTCAGAGATGAATGATACCAGCTACGCTATAAGAAAGCAACCAGTCCTATAATGTTGCAATTTCACAGCATATTAGGCTATAAATTAGAGGGCTCAACGAAAGCAGTGTCTAGCGGAAATTTTAATTATATTTAGGTCCTCATATCTGCTGATGCGACTGAGGATGGGCCGGTTATAAACATTTCCTGGAGCCGCGCCTGCCTCTCTCTATAGGGCCCAGGGTAGCTCTCCAAATTGACGTACAAGGTGTTTTTGGAGTCATGTATACGAAGATGGCAAGGTTGTATTCCATTTCTGGTGCAATTGGCCAGGCTGATCACTGATAAGTACCAGACCCAAGATGCTATGCTTGCCATCACCTGGGTCCATGAGGATGACTCAATTCATGGCCCACCGAAAAGCCATGGGAAACCGAGGACTTGGGAGCTCGGCGCTTACATGACAACGCAGCCCCAGATAGTCGCGTTCGCTGTATGTGAGCTATGATTTAAGTTGGATTGTGTTGAAGAGCCGGGTTCTGTGGCGGTGTTGAGATCAATCTTGAGATCGGAGCAGGGGATCATATTGCCACCGCGGTCTTTTGTAGGTGTTGAGAATTGCGATATGCCTCTTTCTGTCTTTGTATGATTCGATGCAAAGAGTTGGGATGATTATTGCAGTGATAGCGACAATGGTACTGACAGAGATGATGTTGGTAATGCCTTACAGACAGTGAGCAAGATGTGGTTCGGGTATCTTGGGACATCGTCTCGTTCTTATAGTCTCCATCGAACAGTGTATATTCCGTCTCGAAACTCATTGAAGACGTACAGAACATTGCAAGACATCACATGCGGACCTTGCGGTAACCTAAGTTGCGCAGGATGAAGCAAGGGTTTCTATGCCAGAAAGACTCTTTGGTTGGAAACACCGGGTATGACGGAAAGTGTTGTGGTTCTTGAAACATGTCCCAGGTCACCTACAATGTTCGCTTCTCTTCCGTGTACACTGCGTTAGAAGAGGAGATGGCAGACGCAGCTATGATTTTCACGTAGGGATGGGCCGAGGAAGAAAGCCACCACCCCGATCTTTGCTTTCGAACACAGCCTTTGAGCCAATCGTCGTTACTTGATTTATACAATTGCGGTTGTTCCTTTCAAAATTGAACAATTCCCTTCCTTCAGCCATACGCCAGCCTGATCCATTTGCTTCTGTTCAAGGCTAAGGCACGACCCAGCAATCTATTCGACTCGTCCTATGAAGACATCTTTGCCCAACTCGCAGGACCCAACGCTATTTCCCTCATCAAGGCATCAACACGACGCGGGCCAGCTTCATCGGGCCGCAGTTTGGCTAGGCCTAAACCAGCCTTAGTATGCGCGGACAAGTACGTATCTACTGCATATGGTGTTGTGTTTCTTTGTTTTACGTCCTTCATTTGATAAAGTGTGCCAAATCCATTGCACCTCTGGTCGTATTGGCTTTGAAAGCAATCCCCCATTCTGTGACAGCTAGTGTCGTACAGAAAGCAATGCTACCTGAAGTCGTCCTGGATTTGAAATGCTTTGCTCCGTGATCTCAACCAGAAACTCCATGCTTCCTCATCCGGCCAACATCAATCAGCGGCCGACGACAAGACTGCAGCAAAAATGATTCGAATCGAGTTTTTTGCAGAACCCAAATGTCCCTTGCTTAAAAGCGGGTGAAGGGAAGCCTTTAATTCGTTAGCTTCACAGCATCTCTTGGCTGTGACCATAACGCGCAGGTCGGCGGACACAATGCCAGGGAAAACTCACCATTTGCCCTTGAGCGTGATAACAACCCAAGCAGCACCGGCCTCGTCGATCTCCTTCTCCACTTTAGTATTGAAACAAATAGCACTCATGATGCCGTCGCCGAACTTTTCGTTGAGGACGGCCTTGTAAGCGTATCCGTAGTTCTGAACAATTTCGTAGAGACGGTAGATGAGAGGCTCAGTGGGGGGCATCGGGCCAGCGCGGCCCCTGTCAGGGAAGTTGGTGAGTGAGCTCAGGGTCGCGCGATCAACCCCAAGGAGCCCGGATAGTTTCTCGACATCCTCGTCGGATGCCTGGACCTGGCCATAGAAGATGCCGGCCACGGCCACCTCACTGCGACCCAGGTGCTGAGCAATGGACTCAAAGTTGAGACCCTTGTTCGACTTTGCCTCGAAAAGGACCTTGGAGTGGGTAGGAAGGCGATCCGCCATAGAGGTCTAAGGGTGGTTGTTAGTTTAGTTAAGAGTTTCTTCTCTATCTTCTTCTTTTATTTTTATTTTTGCAAAGGAGCCTGACGCTTCTGAGCCCCGATTTCCGATCCTTCTACTTACGTCGAGGGAGGCAAGCTGTCCGGACATGTTTTAAAATACCTGTGTTTAAGGTGGCGGACGTTCGTGATCTTATCAGAGTGAAGCGTAAACAAAATGTCTTGGCGGTAGTTAAGTCAAATAAAAAGGAAACCTTCGAACATCTCAGGCCAACTAGCTTGTTTTTAAAAGCACGAACTACCGGCTATATGGATATTTCCCTCAACCTGGACGTCATTCATCCAGACCGTCCATCTGCAATGCGGGGTCGACAGCTAAGAGAAACATCTTTATGGGAGATAGCTACTTGCTGTTCACCGTTGCCGAGGCTCCATCCGTGCCGGAGAAAACACGGCTTTTCGGCGTCGATCAAATCGGCGCGCCACAACTGCATTGCACACCATCGAATTTCAAATCCCGGTGGTTACGATGACTAACACTCTGTCTATTTCTAAGTGACAAGCGGCTCCGAAATCCGCCCCTGAGCCGAGCTCAGGGCGGAAGAAGCATTTGAGTCGGGCAAATCGGGTTCGGCAGACTCGGCGATTTCACCCCGGTCGACCTCATCTCCTCCCGATCTAGGGCCGCCGACAAAGTCTCTCTTCTACTCTATACTGCTATTGATTTGATATTCCTGCATTAAACAGATCGGCAATGACCTTGATAATGTCTCGAAAGGCCAAGTCCTTCGATGGGGACTCCCGCAACTCCGTAGACATCGGGAAATGTTTTGGTCTCCAAGAAGTGATGCGTCCGTTCTTGTGTGTTGCTCCTTGCATGGTTTGAAATAACCGGGCAAGTGGTTGTTGGGTGTTCTGGTCCGGCTGGACATTGACCTAGTGCATCTGGCTCGTTAGATCTTTACCAGTGCCGGTCGGGTGGCCCTGGTGTTAATCGACACACCACCGAAAAGCGTGCCGCACATGGAGACGTGTCAAGTTGGCGCTGCCTGCCAGAGCCGAAGCAGAAGATATTGTGACGCCAGTGAAGCTGCCGACAGAGTCGTCGTAGATCACTCACACAGGGCTTGCGGGTGGCTCAGGCAGCCGCTTGGCCAGGTGGGGGCTTGCTCTTAGTAGACGACCGTTGTGACCCTTGAGCTTTCAGGGCCTTGGCAGTCATCGAGGTCGATTGAGATTCTCGATAAGGGCTGCGCTCAAATTGGTGTCGTCGAGTTAGCACCGAGGGTAGGCCAACCTCTGAGGTCCCACTCTCTCCTAGCGCCCTTGAGGTCGTCCACGTTCAAAATGTCCACCCCTTCTCGGATAAGTATGCCCCAAATATGGTTTCTGATGCTGATTGGCCAGGCAGGCAGATCCCAATACCGCACTTTCAAGCCCCGAGCATGGGCTTGCTTGATCTGTTCCCTCAACTTCGTGATTTGGCTCTCCGACAGGTCGCCAAACCACACTGTACCGACGGCTTTTTTGAAGGAGACACTGGTATAGTACGAATTTGTCGGATTAAAGTCTTTCGTTTCGAGTTTGGTGAGGGGAGCGTCGAAGAAGTAGTCCCGATAGGTGACATTCTGGACCAACATATCGAACGGAGTGTTGCCGGTTCCTACAACGGTGATGGGGCCATAGTTGACCTGGCCATCGATGACGGTACTCAGCCATCCTCTGTCACGCAGGGGTTGCAGCTGACGCACCACCTCTGGCCAAGTTTCCGCACCGTTCGTCTTCAGGTCTACAAGTAGGATGAGGGTTTGGTTCGGGTTCGCCTCGTAAATACCGCGGGGACGTTGGTCCGTAAAGTTCTCGTAGCCTGAGTTTCGATTCTCCAAAAGCCGAACCAAGGGATCTACGTAAAGGCTGGTAAAAGTGTTTTTCTCGCGGAGGGACCATCTGTCGTGTCCGACAAACAACTCAGTGCCGTAGAGCCAGACATCAGCCTCGATGCCTATGCAGCCCACCTGGAGGGCAGAAAACACAGGCCTTCTTCTCCAGTAGTCGTTGTGCGAGTGGCATGGAATGGGAACGACAACGCTGGCTTCTTCGAATTCCTCTGGAGCACTGTCCCAGACCTCCCGTGCTGCAAACAGAACCAAGTTGAGGAGAACAAAAACAAGGCTACAGAGATTAATCAGCCGAGCCTGAAAGGTCGGTTTTGCTTCACTTACAGCATGGCAAGCCACACGGCACCGCACATGAAGAAGGACCGCTTCCTGGTCCATGGCTTCGGAGCCATGTAGGCCGGGATGAGCAACCGGTCCTCGGAAGTGCAGCTTTCTGTTGGAGTTGGTGGGGCCTCGACGTCTACAGTCTCTTCGTTCTCGGGAGAATCTCTGTACCGGGGGATTGTGCTGTTACTCCGGGACCACAATTGGCGGAAGCGATCGCGCATCGCGTCCAGGCTGGCACTGGTTGATGATGACATGTCGACGATGGGTTGTGGCAATCTGTCAGAGAAGATGGAGTCAAAGCTGTGACGGTTGAAACCAGCAGAGACCTGAATGAATTTAAAGAGCTAATTCCCAAGGAACCCAGGGGTCGTGCTGGGTTGCTCGATGACACCCCGCTCTCGTGGAGTTGTGATCGTGATGGTTGACTGGTCAGCAGAGCATATCGTGTAAGTGCGTTTGGACGAGGTGTCTCTTTTTGAAGCCTGCTGATGCCAAGGAAGCGACGAGATGGGTTCAGCGTGTCTCCAAGTCGAACAGGTCTGGAACCAGGAAAGCACTCGGCAATGGACGCCAAGCAGAATTTGGCTTTTACGTTGGGGGAAAGAACACAAAGAGAATAGCAACAAAGGGTGGGAGCCAAGAGACGCGTATGGTTGCGGAAGGGCCGAAGGAGCAAATGGTGAACGGGAGAGGCGGCAAGACACTCGAACTGTAGAAGAGTGTTTACCTTGGGATAGCTTCGCTGTGGTGCCGAGAGCGACAAGCAGAGCTTTTGATCAACGCAAGGTCAGCTAAGACAGGGTAGGGTAGTGTACAATGGAAGTCGAGACAAGCAATGGCGGCAGGGAGGATGAGGGTACCTTACTCCGCAGTAGTGCAAAACGGGGGCGGGAATTATAAATGACAAAACGGCAAGCGGATCCGAGCATGGTGAAGATCAGAATGGACGGTCCAGAACAGAATTTAGAGCTGAGAGGGGCTGCGCTGGGTAGAACTAGGGAAGTATGGGCAAGGTAGACCTGTTGATGCAAGGTAAAGGTGCCTTACGGCGTATTTTGAGTACATTTAGCGCGGGCAGGCTGGCTAAGTTGATGAAGAGGACGGGGGCTTGAGAGGAGAGACACACGAGAAGCTGGGACGCGAACAGGGACCGGGCCTCAGGGCAACGGGCTGGGATGAGGGAAGGCGGACAGAGGAGCGGCGGGACGGGGGATGAGGCACGAGGATGAAGGGCGAGGAGGCATACAGCGTGTAGAGCTACCTCGTGCTTGAACTACTGTAACACTCACGCCCTCATAGAAGGAAACGAGAACCGAGCACCAGACCCCGGTCTCCAGACTTGAGACTGCAGACTCCAGATTCCAGACTACCCACCTTAGCTACCTATGCGCCACATCTCGACTGCTGGGGATAGGTAGATAGAGTAGGTAAGGTGGTTCATGGCGTAGGCGTATCCGTAGGTGATTGGGTTACTGGCCGTGCCTATGTACGGTGGATACATGCTACCTACCTACCTAAGGAGAGTAGAGTTGGGTGGCTTGCTCGTTTTCATGATGGCGCCTCACCAGCGGCATCGGCTACTGCGACAGGGCGCGGGCTAGACTGGTTGGCGCAGTCAAGCATCTTCTAATCGCCCGCCTCCTCGTTGCCCGACACACACATAAAAAAAAAAATAGAAAAGAAGAAGGGGAGAGGCAGGTGAGGGCCAGGAGATGGGCAGGAGGGCATCGGAGGGCAGAGTGCACCTACCTTAAGCAGGGAACAGGGTGGGCGCGGGACCCGAAAGAGCGTTTCTGCGGGTGTTTCTGTTTCTGTTTGCTGCCGTGTTGCCAAATTCGTGCAGTGATAGCTGCATAGTTAGCATCGCTCGCTGCCGCCGGACAGCGACTCGGGGGGTGGCATGGGTGCAGGTCGGGCGGGTTCCAATTGTCGTTAGTACCGTTAGTTGTTGCTGCAAAACTAAGGTTGTTCGGCATGCCCCTCAAACCCATCGCGTCGTGTCGGAATGCCTGAGTCGGATGGCGAACCAGCGTCCTTCAGGGTCTGGCCAGCATGGAATCCCTGTCTGAGCTCAGGGACTCAAGGAAATCCCTCTTGTTGCCTCCAATCCAATCCATCCCAGCGCCCTGGCTGGTCTTAGGCTGCTCCTCAATGGTCGGTGTCAGTGATTTCTCCTCGGTTCCCAATCCCAACGCCCACCATGATCTCCCTAGATCCCCCCTCCCCCGCCCCCGGCGGCGGATCTAGCTTGGTCTGTGCAGCGGTGCCTCTGACTCTGCGTTCCAGCGCCCTCCGAGCCAGACTGTCACTGACTGTCTTGCGCAGTAAGCACGTGGCGCTGCTGATAGGCGGATAAACCAGCAGGCCCTGCCAAACCGTGCTGTACTTTATCCTCTAAGGTACCTTATCACGCTCATGTCCTGAGGTGCGATGTTTTCCGCTGCTGCGTGACCGAGGGGACAGAGCATGTCATCCTGAGGATGGTTGCTTTGCGTCGTCCACCCGACCACGCCAGCCCGGGCATTCCAGCAACCTACCAGGCACCCGGACAGACCCCAGACCAACCTTGCCGATCTGCGCCTGCCTGCCTATGACAGAGTCCCCCAGCTCCGCGTGGGCGAAGCCAAACACCTTCATCGTTCTCCGCAAATGGCCAACCATCTGCCTCATCGTCGACGTGTGCTTTACATAGTACTTGACTGGCTATCGTCCGGAAACCACAGCATCGACACGGCTTGAGCACGCAAATTTCGAAGCCAGACGTCGTTTACCGTGGAGCAGAACCTCCGCTCTCATCTGCACCTCTTCACCAAACAACAGGGCGGACGAGTGCGAAAGGTGCCTACGGTCGACACTGAGACACGTCCGAAAACATCGCCCGGTGTCATATATTCAGACGGTCGCAATTGACTTTGCATGTCGTTCTCCATTGTCGTCCGTCTCCTCCAACCTCGCCGTTCAACAGCCTGGCACGCGAAACAGAGACCGGACTGGAGCTTGGTTGATCGATTGCTTGTGTGTACTGCATCGGCCCAGGAACCCTGCCAGGGCTCTGACGGGAACTATGGGATGTTCCATTGTCTGTGTCTGCATCGCCTCAAGACCTGGTCAACCCTGACGCACCCCCAACCGCCCTGTTGGCGACGCAGCCATCTGAGATGGCACGCACGAACCCCCAGGCGCCCGCCCACCTTGCGACCATGAATGTGACGACGACGGCGACGACGATGGTGATGTCTCCGTGACTCTGGCCGTAATCTTCATGCCCATGCCGTGCCCCTCATACAAGAAACAGAACCCGTGCCTCTGCTTGCCTCACCATGCCTTGCGCCCTGTTTTCAATTACACCACACGTTTCCGCGAAGCATGTACATGCTCGAAGCAGTACGTGTGCTCTGGTTAGAAACACTCTCCATTACCTAGTCATTCAAACAAGCGTCTCTAAAAAAAAAGCGGCGGGTGATATGCCGCTTCACACCACTTCTTCAGCCTCCTGCTCAAGGTCTCCCCTCGCTGAGCTGCTACGAAGCGGTTTGTGTTCAAGTAGTAAGGTATCCAGGTATGGGTAAGGTGTAGTGGGATCGCGACGTCAGCTTACAGAGTCCTCGGTCGGAAGGGGGTAGTAGTTTGGCAAATGAAAGAGGCGACATCAGCTTCAAAGGGCTTTCTCACCCTTCCACATACACACACACACACACACACACACGCGCGCGCGCGGAGAGTTTCTGGTTGCTTATCGGGGTGAAGGCAGCCCATGTTGCTGCAGGCCTGTCATCTAGGGACATCAGGTGCCAAGCTGCCAGCGCGTGCAATCCCGCGTGTGATCTCTCGAATGTGGATCGCCCCCAGGGTCTCTGCTGAAAGACCCTTGTCCTCTGTTGGAGACGTGGACGGAAACGAGGCGGTTTCATGGCCCCCGCTCGTCTGCACCCGACTACCTCTAAGGTATCCGTACACTAAGGAAGTACCATTATCAGATAAGCTTTCAGTTCCCCGCCGACCCGATGCTGACCTAACACAAAATTTTCATCGCGACCTAAGGTACTGAGTTTTGCAGACGAGGCGTTCAATCCAAATTTCGAAGCCTCACCATCAGCAAGTGACATCACCCACAATGCCCCACAAACATACCAGGCGGGAGCAAGACCCATCGTCGTACGTTAAGCTGCTCATTTACTCCGATCTATCCATGCTTCGATATCTAATCAAATGTGACCAGATTCGATCTTCCGCCTAGCCAGATCGCGCGGCCGTTGCCCGTCAATAAGGGCCGCAATGCCCAGCAGACAAATCCCAAAACACAGAACGATGGTGTAGTAAAGAAGAGAAAAAACAAGAACGATGATACCCCTCGCGCTTTCAAGCGCCTAATGGCCCTCTCTCAAGGCAAGAAGCTGCGATCCGGTCTGGATGATGGTCAGCCGACGAAGCAGAAGAAGAAGAAGAACAAGCAGGCGGAAAAAGAGAAGCCGGTCGAATCGGACACTGGCACTATCGATGCTGCTGTCCAAGCAGAAATGCCTAAAATCCGTCCGGGAGAGAGCATGTCTGATTTTGCAGTCCGTGTTAACGCGGCTCTGCCCTTATCAGGCCTTGTCAACAAGACTGCTAAAGATGGGAAGGACCCAGTTGGTCTCAAGGTACAAAGAACACGTAAGGAGCGCCAAATGCATAAGCTCTACGATCTCTGGCGGGAAGAAGAACGCAAGATTCAGGAACAGCGGGAAGAGCAGGCCGAGGAGGCTGCTGAACGTGAGCTAGATGAGGAGATAAACGGAGGAACGTTTGGAACTTTCGGCATCACACGGGCAAGTATGCAAGAGCCAAGCCAGGGTGGAAAGAAGAAGAAGAAGAAGGGAAAGAGGGGCAAAGGAGCCGAGCGTGAAGAGGACCCGTGGGCGGTGCTGAAGAAAACACGGGGAGAGGTTAAGACAGGTCTGCATGATGTCGTTCAAGCGCCTCCAGAACTGCCCAAGATTTCTCGCGAGAAGCTTCTTGTACGCGGTGCCGCCGTTGATGTTTCCAACGTCCCAAAGTCCGCGGGAAGTTTGCGACAGCGGGAGGAGCTTCAGCAGATCCGTGAGCAGGTTGTCGCTACCTTTAGGAGGAAGAAAGAAGAGAAGCTGGCTCGTCAAGCTGCTGCTGCCGCTGCTTCATAATATATCCTGATAGATTCGCATCGTGGCACTTTGCTACGCATCGAAAGTAATCCGAAAATGCAGGTCTTCGACTCCGTTAAGCACCTAGAGGTGACAGAGTGAATCAGAGAAAGAAACCATTCCCACCCTCTCTATGATCGAGGTACAACAACGTCTAATCCTCTGGAGAGGCGGATGTTTTGCTCTTGAACTGTAATCGGTATGCAGAAAGAAGAGAGTCCACTGAGAGCTGAAGTTACCTTACCACCGAGGCACAGGTGCCACACTGCATGCACCGAGGTGTTATGGCCCACTCTTTTGCACCAGCCACAGGTGCGGGAGCCATCACGAGGTGGTCAAAGCTGGGATGCACCTGTAGTGGATGTGGCTCAGTGCGGCCTGCAAGCTAGCGGGGTCTAGTTCCACGCAGAGCAAAAACTGGAAGTTCGACCAACGACCTGACAAACGCGAAATGCAAAGAGCCTAGGTTCGATCTTCCATCGTCGACCACAACCACTCAACACCACATCGGATTTTTTCTTCAATCGAGAGGCCCCCCTTGATAATGTGCAACCAGTTCGGATATCCATCATGTCCCGCGACCTGGAGCGATTGATTGAGTCACTCATCACTGATGTCTCCTGCTACGGTGACTTAGGTGAGTGAACCTGCGAACTGAAATGACCCTGTTCTTCTCAGTTACATCCTCTACAACATCGCGTCAAATTTTCTTGGGGACGATGCGCAAGGGACTCCGCTGTGTGTGCATTTTGTATCGAGACGAGAAGGGTCTCGGCAACGAGCGGGTGTCTTTTCGATTTCTTCTACTGACCAGTGAACAGGATGTACCGTTTCCCACGTTTTGGAAGCACTGGACGCATTCTACCAAGATGCGCATATGAGGAGCGATGAGCAGTCTCGGGTCGATCCACCGGCCTCGACAAAGACCAACCAACTCCTCTGGTCCACGGCATGGGACTGGCTCAGGATCAGGAAGGACCTTTCTGTTGGAGCCAATCGGAAATGGAATCATTTACCTTTATCGGACATCCTCATCATTCCAGATTCAGACGCCCAAGCTGATATCACAATCAAGTCGTCCAGCGCACCTAACGGAAGGTGTCACCTCACATCTGCAAATGAGTTTCAGCCTCACCAAGGTGTTTTGCCATCACGAAACGACCTGCCGCGGAAAAGGCCTCGCATCTATGTATCTGAAGATCGCATGTGGGAATCAATCGCTGGGCATGCTCCAGACTATCGAAGAGTTCCAAGACTGGAGTGGATGGCCTTGGTTGGAATAGCATCGACAAAGACGCAAGGAATTCTACAGGGGGATCTTGGTCGACTTGTCGACCAAGACAAACGTTCACTGCCGAAAAGAACCGACGCTCTTGCAGAAAAGGGCTATATTTCCAAGCGCACAACTCTCGTTAGAGGCACAAAAACAAGCAAGCTGTGGCTTACACGCTTTGCCCCCGCGCTTCCTACGGACCCAACGAAGGTTGCCGCCGGCATGCCCGCCCATGTCGATATGTCTCGGGAAGCATTAGCAAGTGATCTCGAACCTGTATCGTGGCGTGGAAGATGGACAGGAGACTCGGTTGATTATATTTCTCTGGCTCAAACAATTATGGCTGTGGTGAAAGCCTACCGAATTATCCGATATCACGACTTGCGGTGCAAGCTGGGGATATTAGGCCTCAGATGGCAGATGAAAGTTGCCGCAAAGACCTGTCGCTTTTTTGTTCGAACAGGTGCCATTCAGTATGTGGGAGCCACTTTGTCAGGCAAGCTGTTCAAGGACTGTCTGAAGTTTGACCACGACCTTACTCATGAGGACTGGGCTGCCTATCTGGCGACTGGAAAGCAAAAGAGTTCCTCATTCTCGTCCTCTGGATTTGAAGATACCGGGTGTTTCACCGCCGATGGGATGGATGCGCAAGCCCCAATTACCGACACAACTGCAAGCCTAAGATTGGCGCCCCAACGCAGTAATAAGAGTCGTGTTGCTCCCTGGGTTGCTGATAAGCCCCTGACCACCACTGTCTTCGACAACATCAAAGCTGCCGGCCCGACTGGTCTCTCCAACAAACAAATAGGTGATTCAACGCTTGGACCATCATTCAGGAGATACTTGTCGTCCATCTCATCAACTTTGGCTATTACTACCCTGCAGCCGAATCACCTCAAGCATTTCCAGGTACTGAGTGAAATGCATCGAAAGGGCAAGTCGCAACAATATCGCTACTTCGCCCCACAATTGCTAGGGGCTCCGGAACCTTCTTCCTATGAAGTAGTCGGGAATAACGGCAATGGTGTAAACGACGCAACGGACAGGGACACTTCACATGGACAATTGGGCAGTCTTTTCAGGGCTCCTTCCACCCCGCCGGATACCGTTCGCGCTGTCGGTGGTCTGACAGCACTCGCGCAAGGCCCTGGCAAGGGGGCGACGGCCGGTGGCACCAAACGGAAGGCTGAGGTTCTGGATAACTCATATGCAAGCGAATCTCGAGATCTGGAATCTCGTCGGGAGAAGCGGGGAAAGCTGGCATCGCGGGCGTATCAAGCAAGCCCAGATGATGATTACAACGTTACGCCAGCAATCGGCCATAATGACAATCCTGAACCGTCTTTGAGAATGTCCACTCGTGGAAGCACGGGAAGGCGGAAAGCAATCGGCATAGAGTCGGACTCTATGGTTGTCAAGCTCAAGGTCAGGCCGGAGGCGTTGTTAGATGTCATGCAAGCTCAGGCGGGAGGCCCAAAGAGTCGAATTATAGTCGATTCCGTTCCGGCCGAGACCGGCTTCGGAGAAAAAGCAGAGGCTCTCAATTCACCGAGGAGAGATGCTGGTCTACGCACACAATCAAGACTTAATGCAGCTGGAAGTCCAAGATCGAGCGAGCAAACCGCAATTCCAGGCGACACACAAGAATCGATCATGGTTGCCGAAGAGGGCCAGGATGTGAACGCTGAGGGAAATTCCTTGCATCCTGTCGAAGAGGCCGCTCCTGAAGAAACAACGAGGCGTGGAGGGCGGCGAGGAAAGAAGAAAGGAGCAGAGAAGAAGACACGGACCAGCGTCTTTAAATGCGAAAAGTGTGGAGGAACTTGGAAGAATGATGTGGGCATCAAGTACCACCTCGAGAAGTCAAAAACGACTTGTAACCCGAGTTATATTCCACCGGCGACAGCTCCGCCAGAATTGGTGGACAGAATATCTACTTCCACAAAGCTAGTGACCTCTCGTCAGACGAGACATCGCCCAGCCTCAATGGCCGCCATCGATGAAGCAGAGAAGACAGTGCTCTCGCCGACGTGTGGTCTTACCTTGGGCGCTGCTGTTCCTGATGCGGGAGTAGTTGGCGAGGATGATTTGAGCAATATGGATATCCTGATCTCCGATGGCAACGCCGCTGCTACTCAAAGAAGAAATATGAGGACCTCGCGACCTAGATGGTCCCATGCATCTTCCGAAGCGAGGTTTGGGGTCAGAAACCGTATCAGCGGCCAACGCCAACCATGCAAACCATCGTTACTTCGACCACCGATTTCTGTCGTCAGACCTTCCCTGAGTGGCCTGATTGACGACACAGACGGCACTGTCAGAGACATGCCTGCAGAACACGCCCCAATTCAGCCAGCCTTCAAACGTTCGCGAGTTGAGGAGACATCAACACCGAGCGCTGCTGACCGTCGCGGTAGGTCATCGACCAGTCTTGTCGAGCTTGATGGAGCTTTGTTACCAAGATTTACGCAAGAGCGCGCCAGTGGAGGGCAAACCAACTCTAAGTCGAATATATCAGGGGGAGAAACGTTTTCCACTGTCACCCTCGGCTTATCAAACGCAGAGGCAGTGCGAACCAGCATCGGCATCCAATGTTCTTCGACAGTCTCCGGGCAGGAACTCATGGAGAAAATCCTCATGCACATCCTGCATGCAAATAGTGGAGTTTTCCCCGGCGGTCGCTCCGTTTGGTATGCCGTTCTCG
Organism: Colletotrichum theobromicola; assembly: GCA_014705045.1. Taxonomy (NCBI): domain Eukaryota; kingdom Fungi; phylum Ascomycota; class Sordariomycetes; order Glomerellales; family Glomerellaceae; genus Colletotrichum; species Colletotrichum theobromicola. Next base: position 177,998 of record JABGLZ010001048.1, read on the forward strand.
CCACGTGGGAAGTAGCTTTCCCGGGCGAACCCACGCCGACTCACCAGAGCTACAAGGATGCCTTGGCCCAATTGGCCAAGAGAAAATGGATTGTCGTTAGTACACATGCCTTTAAGGACCCTAGAGGTATGATGGCAAATTACCAACTACTGAGGGTCCCCGGGGTTGAGGCGTCTTCACCAGCTGGCGCGGCTATGAAAGCAAAGATCACTGCAGCACATCCCAGGGCCTATACACCCCCGGCGTTCACTCCGAAGACGGGGCTCCATGATGAAGACAGCAACAACGCTCAGCCCGTCTTCTCGAGCCGGCGAAAACTCGTCCAGGGAATCGAGGTTCTTGATGCGCCTTTCTATGCTAAGAAAGCCGCCAATGAACGGCCCCTCACCCCTCCCGAGGGCACCAATATGACTCCACGAAAACGGAAGAGAAGAATGGTGACGAAGGAGCAAATCACACACGCTGAGGATGACGGCCCTGATGGTACACGTCGCAGGGATGTTTTTCGATTTTTCATGGACGGCAACGAGGGAGCGCAACACGGAGTTACGCGGGCAAATTCGATGGAAGCCGGAAGAAGCGGCTTCGCAACTCCTCTAGTGTTCCTTAAACCCAACACTTATCTCAGCCAAGACGTGCCAGAGGAAGTCGGACATTCCCTGCTGCCACCCGAGGGGCTCACCCCTGAGCCAACATATCCGTCGGCTCCAGCTGAGGACACTGTAGCCAATAACTTCAACGTCAGCTTCACTGAAGCTACCGTCATCGTAGGCCAAAGGGGCGTCTGGCCGGCAACCGATGACAGTTTGTTCGACGTCGAAGACTGCAGCTTGACGACACTAGGTTGGATGCCGGATTCTCGATGGTTTCTGAGGCAGAATCTACCACAAAACTTGGCTGAGATGGTGAGATGGCGTGGACGCCCGCGGGCCAAATTTCCAAGCAGCAGCCAGTATCAGGAGTTTTCTGAGCAAGTCGATGCCTGCTTCGACTGGGAGTTGTCGACTGAGGGTATGAAGCTCATGATGGCCGAGTCAATCGCGCCAGAGCACATCTTTATCAATCTTGGCGTTAGCGACCTGCCAGGCAAATGGGACAATCTTCCTCTTGACTGGAATTCCGCCAATCAATTGAGTGCGTCTCTGTTGTTTGATGTGCGCCTGTCGGACTTTACTACTACTGCGGCCGATCACCTCTGGGGAGGTGATCTTGGCCGTCAACGGCGACGCAAGCGACGACAAAAGCAACCCATCACCGACACAAAGGACCTTGTAGTTGGTATAGATCTTAAGATCAGGTCGCTCATTACACTGCCAAAGGATGCGGATCTACGAGAGGCATCCAAGCGGAACAATGGGCTGGATGAGACCAACGAGACCATCTTGATAGCGGCGTTCGTTGTGACCAGAACATTACTGGGCGGCGCCGATAGGGTCATTGAATGGGGCTTGATGATGACATTATTCCCGGACATGGCTCTCAGTGCTATGCGGCGATTCTGGTCCAAGGCCCGGAAGGACCGACGGACGTTCATTAGTCAACTCACCGAACGGTTCCAGATCCGATTCATTCCCGCCTACGAGAACAATAAGTTCCCCCCGATTGACTTTGATGACTACATCAACTACGATTGGGTCCGCCTGATCAGATGGACTGCTGGGCTCATCGAGGATTCCGTAGAGCTGCCCGCGAGCAAAACTGCCCTGATTCAAGGATATTCCCTCGCACCAGCCTGGGCGGACATTGATAATTGGCGCGAAGATTACTACAATTTTCAGATGTCTGTCTTCAACAGATTTGAAGCCGCTACTTCGCGCCCGGCTACTTCCCTCATCGACGGCGACAGTGAATCTGCCCCAGATGCGAAAGCGAATGACCTAGTCACAGCCATGTCTTGGCTTCGCTCCCTCTGCTACACGCCACGCGATAAATACGCACCCCAAGATATAAGGAAGAAAATGGCCAGCATAGGAGGCGGGGACGAGGAGCGCATCCAAAATTTGTTGGAGCAAGCGGTTGAGACCCTGCAAGGTCAGGGCATCATTACGGACAGCAAGCTGAAGGCACTTGAGGGAAGGCCATACCGCCTTACTGAGACATTTCTTCCCCGGTTGATGAAGTGGACGCATCAGCACAAGTTCGTGGACGCCGCCCGCTTCAAGTCGCGACTTGACGCCAGCTTTCGACGAGGTGAAAAGATTCGGATTCCTTACGTCCTCAGAGACGGTGAAGTGATGGCGATGATGAACCTGCAGGCGAACGGGAGAGTGGCCGTGACCACAGTCGATGTTCCGAGTATTCCTCTGGGATTTGACCCCGGCAACTATGAAAGCAGAAAGTACCCAAAGTCGTATTATAACTTCGGCCTTGAGATCGCCCCCACACAAGAGTATCTGTACGATGACGATTTAGAGGTCATCGAACGGGCGAGAAGCAGCAAGCCTCCAAGGGAAAACCAGAACCGAGCCATACCATTGTGGTCTGATTTTTTCGGGGAGCTCAACATAGAACGTTGGTCACAAGTCCTGGGTGCGGTTGCTTTCGTTATAGCCACGCGCGGCCCGCTGGATGTCCCGTCTATTTGCGCAGTTTTGAAACCCTACCTTCAAGAGTTTGAGGTTCAAATGGTTTTCGATTGGGGCCGGCAGAATGGGGTGTTAAAGCAGATGACACACGGGACGAGCTGCACAGTGGACGAATGGTGGTGGCTGCTTGTTGGGCGACAGCGAGGTACTGTGGTGTGAGAGGAAGCAGGTCCTCAGATACTTTGGGAGCAGGATGCCCACGCATCGAATTACAATGAAATCAAGGGCAAGACAAATGGGAACTACAGGGATTAAGTCCAGGACAGCTGAGCAGTTTAAACCGTGGTTAACAATCCTGGCGCAGATATTCGACGTAGTTCGTCGCGTATCAAAATTGACGTAGCTTGCATTCTAAGAGCAAGTGGAAAGTACGCTGGCAGACAGTTACCCCCTGTATCCAATCAGAGCAATTCGCATATTCCTTCTTTGCAACCATGCGTTTGTGTCGTCAAGCCATCCTCGTAGCCTTCAGCGTATAAACACCCGAGCCGAATGACTCTGAAAGAGCATCAGTGACAACAAGTCGCCCATCATGACTTCGGCACGTCCAAGTGACGGTGCACGCTGGAAAGCTGATGAATTGTACAGAACTGCCTGGCTAAAAGTCCAACATCACTTTGAGAATCATCGCTAGAAGCAATACCACAAGGGCAACAATGGCTCGGTCCACCCATAGCGGCACACCCTCGTCGTGTGGGCGTTGGTGTGCTTGCCGAACGTTCGGTGCCAGAGGAAGGGACACTGTTCTCGTAGGGGTCAAAACCGATGTGGAGGGCCCGTTTAATGTTCTTGTTGCGGTGTTGGCCGCAGGTATTTGTGATCTGGGCGCTTGACTTGCTTCCGGCACATTCACCTCTGGCGCTGTGCGGACGAAACCCTCAGCGAGCTCCGCACTCTCCACATCATCATCGTTGTGTCGTGTAGTTTCCTGCGTTTGTGGTTCTCTTTCGGCCGGCTTGCCCATTTCATCTTTCCATCCCATCTTTAACTCTGAGGGTATTTCGACGTCAGAGGATTCTGTTGTGCCGGCACTAGATTTGACACTCTCCTCGCATTCTTGTATAATCTCGAGATTCGTTTTGGCGCATGTTGGGCACTTGAACGTCTGAGATGCCGTCGCGTGACGTTTCCGCACAGCATCGCTCGTTTCGAGACCACCTAGTTGGCCTCGAGGATCTGTCTCCATAAAGCTGCGCAACCTAGCAGGTAGTCAGCAAAGGCGGCCAAGTCAAGACCGTTATTAGGGGGGACTTACGCAACCAACGCCGTCCTCACGCCCCAGGCGGGCTGCCATGTTTCCTCGTGATGACCGCTGATACTCAGGCAGATCTCGCGGTTCGTCTCGAAACGGCCGCTCGGAGTAAGGAATCGGAAGCTCGGCGGACGAAGGGGATATGTGGGTGGCAGAACGATTCGACCGTGGTAGATGCCATCACTATAGGAAGAATTCGGGGGGCCGCGGAAGGTAAAGTGCCATTCGAATAGATCTGATTCTAGCGGGGTTGCTGTGTAATCTGACGATGGCGAGTTGGAAAGTTCCTGTGCTTCGCGAACTGGATGCGAACCGGTCAGACAATGATAGGTATACGAGAAGGAGCGCGAATGCTTCTCACGTATGCGCCTTATCGTGGGCGACTTGGAGTTAAATTTGGGAGTTGCCATGTTGGCTTTTTAGTTGGCTCAATGCTTCGAGATGACTAGTTGTATGATTGATGGCCCCGACAGTTTGAGTGATCAAAGGCTTCAAGCAGGAGAGGGTGTCACTGGGCTGGCTGCAGCGTCCTGGTCGACGTAAGGGTTTATTTACAACGGCGCGGGAGGATAGGTGGCTCGAAGTAGGTATGCTGTCTAGGTGGGCAAGTAAAGCACGTACGTAGGTAGATGTTGCGACACGGGGACTTATCGGTTCAATGTCCCACTAGGAATGGTGCTACGGGGCCGTCTCTTTGTGCCATTGTGCAGGACTCAAAGAGTTCTGTGCCCACTCTGCTCCAGGGGCTGTCAATGGTTTGAGACGGTGGGTCCCTAGCACCCGGACCAATGTCCCGGAGAAGCCCCACCGAACAAAAAGCGCATGGATAGTATCAGCGGAGGTTGGGTACCTAGGTTTCCAGGCAGGCACACTGCACACAAGACGAGAGAGGCTAAGGTACGGATACCTGACCGCGCAAGGGAGGCACCTAATCAATCCAGGTTGATTGGTCGTCTCCCGGCTCAGCCCGAATTACCTAATCAGCCAAGGCCGAGCTCCACACAGCACTCCCGTTCTTGAATGGCGATGCTTCAACGTCGGTCGTTCAATCAGCATTTTCGTCACTACTCCAGCTGTCCACAGCTATCCCTGGCCCAAGTCAACGTGCGAAGAGGATTCGGCGATATTCGAGGTTTGTAAGTTCATGCTGCTCTGGTTAATTGGGTGTATGACAGCTTCTAATAGGAATCTTAGAATATCCCGCCCACCCCGACCAACGCGCCTCGTCGCATTCTCACGATGTATCCCGGCCCCAAGCCCCCCACGCCTCACGTACCAGGCATTTACCGCTATACGGCGACTGCTCTGGGTGCTGGGATGTGGTTTTTTGTGCGTTGCCTCATCACGATTTGACGCTAGAAACACAGACATGCTGACCTATTGGTAGCTGATGTATCGCGCGAAGAAGGACGGTGTGTTCATGCACTTGGTGATGCGTGCAGCTAATTTCATTTTGGCTAACAATCGTGTGCAGGTCCCGTTTTGCTGGGCTGGAAGCATCCCTGGGACCACTGAACACCACGTTCTGAGGCAGTGCCGTGTAGGGAATCGAGGTTGGAGCAAATTAAGCATCGCCAGCCACCGGTCTAGACAAGATTTGCTGGGCCGGGGCCAACAAAGAAGATATGGCTATTCTATGAATATGAAGGATTCACTCGCATGTGTCCATTGAAATGATCAGTTGGGCTTCCCAAACAAGTAGTGCGCAACGCCCCAGATGTCGCCGCCCTGGTAAGCAAACAGCTCGGAACATGCCATGTAGAATATCTGCCACCGGTTGTACCATACGCTGGCATCCTGCTCTCCATACGTCTCGACCAGGTGCGGCCAGATCTCCTTCTTGTGTGCAAGCATCTTGCTCAGCCAGTCCTGTTGCAAAGACATTAGGTTGCTCGGTGCCTTCGAGGACAAGCATTGACAAGGTCAAGTAAACATACCTCGCACGTTTTAGAGTAATGCTGGCCGTTGACCCACCACTGACTCTGGATTTTGAGATTATGCTGGAAGTACAGGAGCAGATCAGCAGACGGCATGGTGCCTCCTGTGAAGAAATGCGTTGTCATCCAACCTTCCTCGCTGCGCCGCCACTGTCAGTAACGGTACTCCCCAAGGGGCAAACACTCAACCTACTAGTCATACGGCGTGGTCTTGTGCGCAAAAATATGCACGAAAAGCTTGCCGCCAACCTTCAAGGCCCTGCTGACCTTAGCCATCAACAGCTCATAGTTTTTCATGTGCTCAAAAAGCTAGGGCTCATCAGTAGCAATTCCTGTGCGCGATTGGTAGGGACGCACCTCGATGGACACAACTCTATCGAAGGACTCCGGCTCAAATTCATAGTCAACGACGTTGCCGGTGATCACTGTGAGATTGTATAGACCCTTCTCCTTGGCCTTTCCGTCGATGTATTCCTTTTGCGTCTTGGAATTGGAGAACGCAATGACCTTGGAGTTAGGGAGGACCTCAGCGAAATAAAGCGCGCCAGACCCCCAGCCGCACCTACGCGAGCGCGTCAGCCCAAGTTGCTTCTGCATGACTCTTGCGTCAAGAGAGGTGAAGAAATGGGAGGCTCACCCGAGATCTAGGATGCTCATGCCGTCCTTCAACTCCGCCTTCTCGACATAAGTCTGCAACATGGCGACTTCAGCCTGCGCCAGCGTTTCCCCGCCTTTCGGGTATAAGCAGCATGAGTACTTCATGCGCGGGCCCAGGCATGCGGCCAACACGCCGGTACCGACTTCATAATGCTGCTTGTTGGCAGCAGCAGTCTCAATGGCTATGGGCTGGGTTCGTAGCTTGTCGATGAAGGTCATCTTACGCTCGTAATCCAGGCCGAGAGAAGTGCTTGCGATGGAATCGAGACGTTCCTGGAGCTGTCGTCGAATCCCAATTCGGATGAATGCATGGGGCAGGTAGCCGCTGTCGAGAATCCAGTCTGTCGAACCTCGTTAGAGACGTAGCTCAGTCATATTGAAAGCAGCAGCAGCTTCCTCTTCTGCCAGTGGCGTGGAAAGCACCATGGCCGGCTTACCGATGTTCATTGTGAAATCACTAAGAGAAATTGCTGATAGCTCGTAGATTGGTCGAAGTCAGAACCGAAATAATAGTGGTTTCCCGTCAAGGGCGCAATATTGCCGTGCCTCGACTTTGCGAGATGCTACAATTCGACACTGGATTTAGGTCCGAGCACACAGGGGTTGCCCGTATGTTATCGTAGCAGCCAGTAGCTTTTGTATGTCACAAACGCAACTTCAAAAAGTGGGTGCGATCTTTGGCAGGGCAAGATGAACGGAACCGGATTTGATTGATTGTCGGAGATGCGGTTTTCAATCTGCTGCCAATTGTTTGGGGGGTTGGGAATGGCAGCGTAACCTTGCTGTCTCAGACGGTTGTAGCGGAAACCCCGGCCTCTCGGAGCCGGAGTGACCCGCCTGAACCACCTACGTACTGCGGTAGGTCCAGTATCGGCACCGGAATGCGGGTCGAGTGGAGTATCGATGACACGTCCATTTCCAGTTGCGTTCACCAAGTTGTTCATGTCTTCGAACACGATCAATGCAAACTAATGCCGTCACCTCAATGGAACAGTTGAAATATATATCAGGAGGCTTGCAATGAGCAGCAGGAGCTACAGGATCTAGGCTCTGCTCGCTTAGCTATGTATGTGTCTGAGTAATGATAAGCTTGACCCAGCCAGTACCAGATCGACCCGTGGATTTGCGCCAGCCATGATGGGTCCCGCGAAGACTCGATTACTGTCATTCTACACCTCCATGTTCTCCAAGATAATCTTGTACTCTTTCCTTTGCTTCGGAGTCTTCAACACGCGCTCTTTAAGATATCCGGCGGCCTTAGCTAATTTCTGGAAAATGTACTTCTCTGAGGTCCAGGCTGCGGCCAAGTAAATGGCGCCAAGCAGAATCATGAAAAGCTCAAAATCAAATGTGGTTTTCGTGAGTTGCATCAAGCGCTTGACCGAATGCGCCGGACAAAGAATCATATAAAGAGTGATTAAGAGAGTCAACCCAACAGTCGCCAAGAAGGGCCCTGGCAAGACAGGTCAGCAAGACGCTATTACATGGGAAGCGTTTATCGTACAGTTCTTGAACGCACTCTCTCTAAAGGGAGGTCCAGCATTGAGCACTACGCCAGCTAAGATATACTCGAAGCATGACACGAGGAATAATACGGTATTTTCCGAGTTTTTGATGTTTGACTTCTCGTGGTTAACACGTGGGGGGATGTACCTGTCAGCTCCATTAGTGGTGCACCTTAGACGTAGGAGGCTTCCATAAACTTACCACGGTTGCTCTCGCACGACTACATAGACGATGGCTTGCACAGCAATGCAAATGACCATTTGTCCTAACAAGGGTATGAGAACCTTGCGGGACACAAGATCCGCCGTTGGTCGTTTCTGTGATAAAGTGGGAAACGGCCCGGCCCAGCTCACTTGATGCCAATATTAGCACGCACCCAGGAACCGTCGTCATCACGGTAAACTTACTAAAGACAGCGATTGGCAAGATAAGGAGCAGATCGATGAAAAGAAACTGTAGCTGTCTTAGCGTTCGATATAGGAGAGGGGAACTTTATTGACTCACCTGGAAATCACCAAGGTTTGACGCTTTCGCGTAGAGGAAGCTAACCGATGTGAACTGAATCGCCGAGTAGAGACTCATATACTTGAAGCAGCTGAAGCTCGTGACGAGCGCAGCACGCCCTTCACTATACCGGTACGTCAGCAATGCTCGTCCAGTAAAAAGGGTCTTACACGTACCGGATGACCGTGGGAACACATCCGATGTCAAAGACACGGGATGTGAATGGAGCTGCAACGGAGGCCTCTGCTTCCGAGAGCGAAATGCCCACATCAGCAGCCTTCAGAGCGCCGCAGTCATTCGCGCCATCACCGCAGAATCCGCAACAGTACCCAATGCCCTGGAGTTTCTCAACCAGTTCGTGCTTCTCGTCAGGCGACATGCGCGCAAATACTCTGCCGCGAACGAGCATCTGTGACTGTCAGCAAGCTATATTGGTGAAAACATCTTTCGCAACCACCCACCCTTTGAAGAATTATTGGAGGAGCAAAGTCTACGACCCAGCGGAAAACCTCGCCAGTGACAGCTAGTGAATAGTTGCGAATGTCGTTGATGTTGTACGCTAGCGATGCGTCGACCTCTGCTGGTGGAGCCATGGGCTTCGCCACAGTAAGTAGGGGGACATGGCGAATTGGTCTATGAGACTCACAAGTAGTGTCTGATCACTTAGGTGGAACTCGCTATTGTCGATGCTCTCCCATTGCAACCTCGCCTTGGGATCGCCAGCATGCCCTTCCATCTGTCAGCTAGAATCCACAATGGTACAGGTGCTTTACTCACCCTCGATGAATCTGGGAACGAAGCAGTGTGCAGTTTTGTTAACCAAATTGCACTCACGGGCAACGCTGATGGCGGTCAGGATGTTGTCACCCGTGACCATTGTTGCACTGATGTTGGAGTCTAGGAGTTCCTTCAATACTGACGCAGTAGTCGGTTTCAGTTTGTTTTCGAAGATGATGAAGCCAGTAAACTCCAAGTTTGACTCTGCCTCATGCCTCTTCATTTTCTGTGCCTTGACCCAACTCATTTTGGGAATGTGACGAGTTGCACACCCGATGACACGATATCCCTTATGCGTGTAATATGCGAGTTGTTCGTCGTAGTCAACAGGGACTATTGCAGTACGTATCAGTAACCAGACGGTCAATGACTACCATTATTATCGGTACTCCACTTACAGCTATCCTCTCGACAAATCTCCCGCATGCACTCAGGGGCGCCTTTGACGTAGATATCTCCACTTGGTTTTCCGAACTGCCGCACAATCACGCTCGCTCTTCGAAGCTGCGAAACAAATTCAAAAGATCTGAGCACGCCAAGTTCAAAAGGTGGCTATTTGTGAAGGTCAGCCGCGGTTTAGTTATACGACGCCCATTACAACATACCGAATGGTTGCTTCCGCTGTCATCTCGTAGAGGATCACAGTACTCCTCAGGCGGTCTAGCAACAGATGGTGAGAGGCTTCCCTGATCCTGGTCGTCCGCTTCGTTCGGACTTTGCTTGCCCTCTTCGAAAGACCACCGAGTAAATTCGAACATCTTTAGATCGAGCGGATCCCCAACCAACTCATCATCTACGACCCTGAGAGAGTGACAGGTCGCCATCGTGAAAAGAGCGGCCTTAAGCTTCGAATTTTGGACAGAATCTTCGCTTCGTTGGTTGCGACTTGGCACGAGAGTGGATGGATGCGATAATACGTCTGTGAAGTTGCCGGTCGCAGGCGATGCAACACGCACACCGAGAATGTCCAGCCCGTCTTCTGTCAACGTTCCGGTCTTGTCGAAACACATGATATCCAATTTCCCTCCCACATTTACTCGTTGTGGACTGATACAGAAGATTTGCTTCTTCTTGAGTCTGTTAAGCGCAAAATTGGTGCCAATTGTGAGAGTAGCCGGCAGAGCAGGGGGCACAACGATTGTTATCAAATCAAGGGCGCGCACGATGATCAGATGCCAGGCCAATTGCAACCGCAGGAAGTTGACAAGCGATGCAATAAAGCCGAGCATAGCCACCACAGCCATAACACTTATATACCGGAAGGAATCCCGATAAAACTTGAAGCCTGATGGTTTGGGGAACAGCATGGATCGGACCAGGGAGCCCTTCGTGGTACTGAAACCTGTTCTGACAACCAGTGCGAGTGCGACAGCATCACCATCACGATCCTCTTGTGGTCGACGAGCGCGGACAATCTTGGTCCCGCAAAAAAGGAAGTGTTTCGCAATGTCTGGCGAGACTGTTGGCGCAGCCAAATCCAACTTGTACATAGTATCATCCGTGGCAGGCGTTTTTGACACAGGAACCGACTCGCCTGTCAGATATTGTCAGTCTGTCTGAAGGCCAATGATTGCGCAATGGACTTACCGGTGAGCATGCTCTCATTGACAATGCAGTCGCCGCTCAACAACAAGCCGTCACTAGGAAACTGAGTCAGGTTCGGGTCGCTGACCTCATAAACATCACCGGGCACGAGCTCGCTCGAAGACACGTAACGCCCTCGTGGATGGTCAGTCCAGCTAGACACTAACACTCTGGCACAGCACTCACAGAATCCGTTTCGAAGCACTCTGACGTCACATTCAAACCGCGAAATTTCCCGAAGGCGCTTCATGGTCTACACCAGTAAGCCATGGAAACCATCCAAACATGATGTGGTATAGGGAGCTTACCGCCCGGGTTTCGAGGAGAGTTGTCGTAATACTACCAAAAGACATTAAAAATATGGCGACAGCATAGTAGTAGTACTCGTCCAGTGACCAAAGAACCAAACTGGCTATCTGAAAGACATAAAAGGGATGGAAGACCTGAGGGTGTCAGTGTCATGGCCCTTTAAAGTCAAGATCACGTACCTCGTCTACAAGGAGGCGTGGGATGGGCTTCTGCTCGATGTCTATGAGATTATTGCCAAAAACAACCTCACGCAGTCCTTTTTCGTCGCTGTCTATGCCACCCCTGACAACTCGAGGGTCGGCCCAGTTGGGGTCCACCCATCCGTTGAACATGATGAACTTATCCTTTTGCTGATTAAAGTATAGGCGAACATAGCGGTAGTTCAGCATGCGAAGCTCAGTAATGATGGGGTCGTAGTCCTCGTCCATAATGTAGCCCTTCTCGCTAGAGCCAAAAATCGTTGACATTGGTCTCCCGTAAAGTTTCTTATCCACATCCATGAGGGCAAACTCGGCCCATTGGTTCTAGTCAAGTTAGATATGGAGCCCATCGTTTACCTGGGATGACTTACTTCGACGACCACCCAGTCACATTCAGCCAACGGTGATGGGCTCCCCAGCAGCCTCACTTTCCATCGGGGAAACCATCTCAGCAAAAGCCACGAGAGGCCGAGGGTACAAATGCAGAGGAGAGCATAAGCGACAAAGCCCAAGCGACTAGTCCGAAAGCCCGCGATGACGATTGTGAGATCCTCGTTCACCATGTGGACCTTTTGACTGATTCGGCCGTCTCCACCCAAGCTCTTGCTCGTCGTCGCGCTGTCTCGGCGCAACAGTCTATCGTGAACGGAAGACCGCGAATGTGTCGATGACCTCCGGTGATGGGCCATGTAGTCATCGTCACCACCAGCATCGCCATTTTCAACGTCAGGGTCGCTGTCGTCCTCCTCTCCGAAAGCAAAATCACCGACGTCAGACATGCTTCGGCGCTCTTCAACGAATGTAGGAGAGGGCTCCAAATCATCTTCGTCTTGGTAATATGCAAAGCTCGTGGTAGAATTCGCGCGTGGTCTGCGGTGCGAGAAAGCAGAAACACTGGTCGGGAGACTCTCGGCCATTGGTCCGGAGAACAGCTGTCAAGAGAAATTTAGTTTTTGCCCGTTTGGTGGAGATATTCAGAAGGCCTACCTCATCGTGGGCCATTTCGACCTCCTCAAATATGCTCGTGCTGCTCTGATTGGAGTTGAGACGGTATAGGGGGGCATGACCATTGGCTCTCGACGTCGAAGAGGCACGATGGTGCCCTTGTCCCGGATCTTGATCCATGATGACGTTTGATGCGGGTTCAGATTCAGTGTCCTACCACGTTCTGATGTTGACGCTTCGAAGCTAGAGCGGAGAGGAATTTGTCGAACTACCCGGACTCCGAGTGAGAAGATATGATGCTGCGGGCCAAGTAGAAGAGGCACATGACAGCGGAACGAGAAGATGGTATCGATGCGGCAGTCGACTTGGCGGAACTTGGCCAAGTGCAGATAGGTGAGAGGTATCGCGAAGGCCCCCGAATACGTTTTGAGCGAATCGCGAAGTAGTAGCGGAATAGTAGGCGTCTGTGACGGCGGCAGAACGCAATTGTCGCGAGCGTGGACAAGCAGCGCTATGAAATTGATGTGCAAGCCAAGCCCGAGTCGCACTCGGTTACATGAAAATAAAGGGATGTTTTGTTGGTTAGCGCAACCCGAGCCGACTCCGTGCGATGATGGTCCGGCATGGCAAGGTACATGGCCAAGCCGCAGTGTCCATAAGGTACGGTACCTGGGTGGGTAGCCACCAGCGAATGGAACTGCCATAAGGTAGTTAGGTTCCCTACCTGGGTTCCCTTACGTTTTCTTTCCTTAAGGTAGGCAAGGTGGTACCTGTTAACAGCAGTCATGGTACCTCTGTATGGACTTCCCCTCCACTCCCCTCATATCACTGATAAGACGTTGGAGTCCCCACCGCGGACACGATCTCTGAAGCTTGGGTAAGCATCAGACACTGGGAGGAACAGCCATAATTTGGACCCATGAAGCAATGCAGAGCCCAGGGAATACGGAGGTTGGAGGCGAGTGCGAACAACATCCATGGTCTCACTATACCTTGATGACTTACGTACCTGCTTGGTACCTTGCCTTATGCTACCTACGATTAAAGGGATTGCTGCCGGTTTGCCAACACAGAATATTCGGGCGCTCGAATTGTTTCCCAGAGATGCATACATTTCGGAATCAGATGTCAACCACGGCAATTTCTAAATCACCAGGGCAAGGGCCGACGTCAAGATACACGACGGCGACAGTTCTCCTTACCATGTCGAGACAGGCTGGCAGCTGGCCTATGAGAAACGGCCCTCATGCCCACCAGGACCGTCAGTCTCGAGAGTCTTTTTGCTTCACCGACACGGCTGGACCGGGGGTATGCATTTGTAGTCTTTACCGCTTTGTGAGCTCAGAGTATCAATGACAGGCCGTCTTGCCCACGCATGGAGAGATGAGGTAAAGGTGCCCAGGGCTGCCAGGTAGGTATCATGACCTGGCACCTAGGCAAAACAACGGGGGAACCTGGCCTGAGGCTTCAGTCAATACCCGCCCAGCGCCGGTACCTTACCTGTTAATGATTTCACCTTATAGGTTGCCATACCGTACCTTGGGTACGCACCTAATTACCTGCCTAGGTACCTATCTGACAAGGTAGGCACGGTAGGTAAGTGCCTTGCCTTACCTAAGGTAAGTGCCACCATGTGATGTCCATTGGAGCCCGCCCGCCGTGTCGACCCCCGTCCACTAGTCGCTACTCACTACTCGTGGAAGGCGCCTAGCAGCGGTACCCGCCCCAACGAACGAAGGACAAAGTCTGGCTCCTAGAATTTTTTTGCCAGTTGCCGCCCCCCACCAAAATAAGACTTGACTGGGCATCTACAACTTCCCACCCTCGGCGTTTTCCTCTTCTGCCCTGTCAATCCCAATCCCAATCCCCTTCGGCCTCGACAACCTTCACACCATCGTCTCTTTCCAAAGGCTTCAGAGTCGATCGCACATCATGGCTGAGCCTATCCGCAACAAGCGCCTCGACCCGGCCACTGCGCCGTAAGTATCTGACCTCCCCACCGGCTGCACTAGTTCTTGGGTGGCGACCCCTCGCTTCTCTCGCAGTGTCCGCCGACAAGAAGTTGTTGTATTTTCGTGATGGCTAACAATCGTCGTCTGCCCTCAGTACGCCGCAGAACACCCCTCTTCAGAATGCGCCCATTTCCTCGCACGCCCAGCAGCCGGGCGTTGACAGCATCAAGGAGGGTACATGCCCCTCTTCCGCTATTTGATTTCACCCATACCCCTCCATCGGATGATAACTGACTTGCAAACCTCCGTCGCAGAGGATCTTGATCGCGCCGCCGCCGCCTCCATCTTCGCCCAAAACCCCAAGCTCGTTCAGATGATCCAGGGAAGACTTGGCTCCCTCGTCGGCCGTTCCTCCGGTTACATCGAGTCCCTCCCCCCTCAGGTGCGCCGCCGCGTCGCTGGCCTCAAGGGCATTCAGAAGGAGCACTCCAAGCTAGAGGCTGAGTTCCAAGAGGAGGTTCTTCAGCTGGAGAAGAAGTACTTCGCCAAGTTCACCCCCCTCTACGAGAAGCGTGCCAAGATTGTCAACGGAGGTTCTGAGCCTTCCGAGGAAGACGTCAAGGCTGGCGAGGAGGAGGACGATGACGAGGAGCCCGAGGAGCCCGAGAAGACGGATAAGTCTACCGAGTCATCCGATGTCTCTGGTATCCCTGAGTTCTGGCTCTCTGCCATGAAGAACCAGATTTCTCTTGCTGAGATGATTACCGACCGTGATGAGGCCGCCCTGAAGCACCTTGTTGATATTCGCATGGAGTATCTCGACAAGCCTGGTTTCCGCCTCATCTTCGAGTTCGCCGAGAACGAGTTTTTCACCAACAAGACCATCACCAAGACCTACTTCTACCAGAGCGAGAGCGGCTACGGTGGTGACTTCATCTACGACCATGCGGAAGGTGACAAAATCGATTGGAAGGAAGGCAAGGATCTCACTGTCAGAATCGAAAGCAAGAAGCAGAGGAACAAGAGTGAGTTTGGAAGGCACGTATAGAGTTACAGGTACGGGCCGCTAACTATCTTTACAGACACGAAGCAGACTCGTATTGTTAAGAAGACGGTCCCCACCGAGTCATTCTTCAACTTCTTTTCGCCTCCTCAGGCTCCCACGGAGGACGATGACGACGCCGCTTCTGATATAGAGGAGCGCCTTGAGCTTGACTACCAGCTTGGAGAGGACATCAAAGAGAAGCTCATCCCCCGTGCCATCGACTGGTTTACCGGCGAAGCCCTGGCGTTTGAAGAGTTGGATGATGATGACTTGGAGGGTGACTTCGACGACGAGGATGATGAGGATGACGACGATCTTAGCGAGGACCGTGACGAAGATGAAGAGTCTGAGGATGAGGTGAGTGCTACCGCGACTTTGACGGCCGAACCCGTGCCTGGCATGCGTAACAGAGCTGACTTTTGTGCATAGGACGATACCGGCAAACCTAAGCAGGAGGCGGCTGAGTGCAAGCAGAGCTGAGCGACGCAGGCATAAGTCACTTTTTGTTGATAGGTTCTTGGCATCCATGCTGATCGGGACTTGAGGAAAATGCGTTATTCCAACAAGTGCTTTCCGCACCTACAGAGGTGGCGGTGTCTACACTGCGCGCCACCTCGGCACAACGAGGTTTGGGCCAAGCAGCAAACCACAGAAGGGTTCTGCTTGATAGATGGTAATTGACATTTCGGTCGCCGATTTTCTTTTTGTTTCGAGAGACACGGCTGTTTACGTCCTGGCCATGACTGACGCTGTATGTTGCTGCTGAAACGGGGATCGTAGAATGGGTGTTTTCTGAGTTTGTGCTTTGCTTCAAGTAACGGATAGGGGGCTAGCATTGGAGGTAGTAGAGAGACACAAGTAAGCATGGGTCAATCGAGGGTTCCTAAATCTCTCTCCTGTGTGACTGTCAATCGGAATGGGTTGTATGAGGCATCCAGCTTTTACCATGCTCTGAAGTAATTAGTCACTGCACGGCCAAGTATGGTGAGCAGAAAGCCATGTTGCTGCAAAAAATGGCTACGGCTTGCTCAAGAATTGCTGGATTATATGAACATGACGGTTGTGGTCGGAGGTGATTTTGCGGCTGCGACAAAGAAGGAAGCTCCGTGAGGCATCGGGAGCGGAACTTGTGTCGCAGCAGGTTGGATCGGGTAGACGAGACAATACAAGCCTACCTTACCCAGTATGCTGGAGTCGGGTGATGACTTCGCGGCTATGCGTGGCGATTGGTTCTTGAATCGCCTCAGGAAAGTGGAACGACGAAATGGCCCGTAACCGGCACGTCGGGCCCAACAGGCATTAACACAAGTAAGGTAATGCGTTGACTGTTCTAAACTGTTGGTGACCCACGCAGAGCGGCTCTTGGCCGTTATGACGCTTCCGTGCCGGCGCGTTGGAGGGTTGCCGGAATACTTTTCCTCTCTCTCGGGCTCTCTCTCTCCCAAATTTTCCGTTTCGGTGACTCAAGCACAAGCTGTGTCAACCAGCAGGAAATGGGCCAAGGGCCGGTGCCGGCGTATTCGAGTCGATGCCGTTCCCATGGCGTGCGTGCGATGGACCGACTGCCGGGAGAACTCCGCCGTCCTAGTAGTCGGCATAGCACTGTGTGAGTAACGCCCGGCTCTTGATTCATTGCTCCCTCCGCCGCTCTTGCATGCACAAGGCGAGTTCAGTTTTCGCATCCGCACCGTACGAGAGCCGTGCGCATACGTGGCGGTAGGATCCCGGAGATGAAATCCACTCTTCGGGGTCTGCCCTTTGCTGTATCCGTACCTACCGCAAAACGCAACTGGCAGCACGCACCGGCCATCATCTCAGCTAGCTGCGGCTACGACTGCGGACGCGCCTGTCCAGTCATAGTACGTAAAAACCATGCGTTGTCGGGTACCGTGCCTCATTACATGCGCAGGTAGGTACCTCTATGGCCACGGAATGCTCTCAGTCATCTTGTGCAGCCAGTAACATGCTGCGACCTGCAGCGGTGGTAAGGTAAGGTAGGATAGACGCACTACGTACTTTTTTTTCCCGCCTCGCTGGGCCATCCCGCGTCATTTTGAGAACGTTCCATGAAAATATAAAACTTCTCTTCCCCGGACCACATCACCGACGGTTGTGCCATCTTAAGTTCTGCGCCACTAGCATTAGCATTGATCTCGTCTTGCCGAACTAAATACCTTCCCCGTCGCCGTCTGTTTCCCCTGGACTCTGACGACACCACCCTCAATCGAGCTCCATAAGGTATCGGCCTGTTCTGCCCCGCATCAAAATTTCCCAATCACCCCTCCATCGTCACACGCGCCTCAGCCGTTCGGACTTCAGCAGCCGCACGCGAACATGGCCTCAGCCCAGGATATTACCGGCGCCTCAGCGTTCGGCAAGCAGCTCGAAGTCTCTGCCAGCCTTGGCCTCTCAACTTCCCCCACTGCTACGTTTCATTCACCTCCTTCCAGCTTCGGCGGCCCGGCTCTCGCAAGGAGGCCCGCCCCCAAGCTGCTGAAGCCCTTCGATACCCAGGACATCAAAATTCTGCTCCTCGAGAACGTCAACCAAACCGGCAAGGATATCCTCACTGAACAGGGCTATCAGGTTGAGGCTCTGAAGACCTCTCTGCCCGAGGATCAGCTCATTGAGAAAATTCGGTAGGCAATGCCTTCATGGTAGACTATTCAGAATTCGAGAGTAAAACACGAGCGACTCATACCATCAAACAATAGGGACGTCCACGTCATTGGTATTCGCTCCAAGACGAAGTTAACCGAGAAGGTACTCCGTGAGGCCAAGAACCTACTTGTCATCGGCTGCTTCTGCATCGGCACCAACCAGGTCGACCTCGAGTATGCCGCTACCCATGGTATCGCCGTCTTCAACTCTCCCTTCGCCAACTCCCGCAGTGTGGCCGAGCTCGTCATTGCCGAAATCATAACCTTGGCTCGTCAGCTTGGTGACCGCTCGAACGAGATGCACCGCGGTACCTGGAATAAGGTCAGCGCTAAGTGCTGGGAGATCCGTGGCAAGACACTCGGTACATCAACTTCATTCCAGATCTGGTAGCAACGTGAGCTCTAATTCCCTTCCAGGCATCGTCGGCTACGGCCACATTGGCTCCCAATTGTCCGTCTTGGCCGAAGCTATGGGTATGAACGTTGTCTACTATGACGTTGTCAACCTGATGGCTATGGGTACTGCGAGACAGGTGCCCACCTTGGACAGCCTGTTAGAGGAAGCGGACTTTGTGACCCTCCACGTGCCGGAACTGCCCGAAACCAAGAACATGATCGGGGCTGCTCAGTTGGAGAAGATGAAGACGGGTGCCTATTTGATCAATGCCAGTCGTGGCACTGTTGTCGACATTCAGGCCCTAATCAACGCCATGCGCTCTGGCAAGATCGCCGGCGCCGCTCTTGATGTGTATCCCAACGAGCCTGCTGCCAATGGCGACTACTTCAACAGCTCCCTCAATGCCTGGGGAGAGGATTTGCGCAACTTGAACAACATTATTCTGACACCGCACATCGGTGGAAGCACCGAGGAAGCACAGCGCGCAATTGGTGTGGAAGGTAAGTTGTCGAGATTGTTCTGCTCCTCTCTGGCGACTCATACGTGAACAGTTGCCGAGGCTCTTGTGCGCTACATCAACCAGGGTATCACATTGAACAGCGTGAACCTGCCTGAAGTCAACCTGAGATCATTGACACTTGACGAACCCGACCACGCTCGTGTCATCTACATTCATCGCAATATCCCCGGTGTCCTGCGCAGAGTCAATGAGATCCTGGGCAACCATAACGTTGACAAGCAGATTACTGACAGTAAGGGTGATATCGCCTACCTCATGGCTGACGTCAGCGATGTGAAGGGGGAGGATATCAAGGATATCTCAGACAGTCTCGACGCTCTCAGCTGTGAGTATTCTTCACTCCTTCCCCGAGTTGTTCGTCATTTTCCATACGACTTACATAATGATAACTTTGTTATAGCTCGTATCTTGACCCGTGTCTTGTACTAGAGCCAATCTAGTGGTCATCGCATTTGGAGGCGTTTATGTTGGAGAATTTGACTTTGGGACATCATAGTGGCAGCTGACGCCCGCTGCCATTTGCGAAAGCATTTCAACATGTGTCGGCAGAAGGCGCCTGAGCGTTTTCGATCATGGAGTATCGGGTTCACATCAACTTGAAGGCATACATTAGAGAGAGAGAGAGAGAGAGAGAGAGTAGAAGGATGGCTGCGTCTGCGGTAAGAATAGGATATTCAAAATGGATCGATGTCATGAAGTAATTATGCATTCGTTGGAGCAGATCTGTGATACTCGAATGGTGCTGCATGGTCAAGGACTGGGTCAGAGTTGAGTCTCGAGGTTCTCTGCCGTTTAGGCATGCCGTGCTTCTGCCTGCACATTGGACGCAAATGAACAGGATACGGCGGGCTTCTAAGGCGGTGAGTACGCGAGACGTGTCTATGCCTCGGAAATTGTGGTGATGCAGCGGGCCGGTGGTCAGCGCCGGACCCAGTAGCCACCAGAGGGCATGAATTCTTCATACTAAAACGCATCTCCAGGTGCTTGGAGCAATGCCGTCTTTGGCTTAGCCTGTGCCAGGTGTCCGGACACCGGACAGAAAAATGGAGTGTACATCCGATACCTGAGGACCGGAAGACGGTCCTTGGCCATATACACCAGTCATCAAAGGTCGCTGAATATTGAGATGATGAGCAGGAGGGCGCAAGAACAGCAGAGGAAGCTAGTTGGATGTCCATCGTCCGGTTGAGCAGCAACAGCAGATAGGTATGTCCCAGATTGCAATGGCATAATGGTGAGGATTGGGAACAACAGACAAAGACCCTGCCCCAACCTTGCTTGAAAGGGGATGAAATTTGCAGTTTAATACATTGGAAGCAAAGCGGATAAGGGGCCGCTACCCACCTTCACCGGCCACTGGGGTTCAAGAGCAAAGGGCGGAGAAGAAAAGGGGGGAGACGCCGGCGACAGGCATGTTGACAGTGGAGAAACACTGTGCATTCCAACGGTTTATTCGGGAACCCCCAGCAACAATGATGCGTGCCATGTACAACCTACCTTACCTAGGTACGTTTCTCATGGTCGATATTCTGTTAGGGAGTGGGTAGGCAGCAGAAAGAGGCCTTGTATCTGCTTGAATGTTGATATTGACTGACTGGCGATTAAGCCACAGGCTCCTCTGTGGTTCAGCGAAGAGATGGGACGGAAGCTTACCTCACTCAGACAGGAAGACCATGCCCTAAATTTGCAAAGCAGAAACAGGGCAAGAAATCGGAGAACAGGAACGAGGAGAGATGAAGCAGAAATCAAGACACCATAAAGAACAAACCCCACGCAGGGCATCTTGCGCTAGAGAGCTAGTGCGAGAAGGTTAAGAGAGTTGGTTGTTTCGTCTGGCTTAGCAACCAGCTAACCAACCTCTGACCCTCGCGTTTCCCGCCGAAATACCTGAAGGTTTGATGCTAACTACACTTCGGGTGAACTCTGGATTTCAGGGCCTTCTGCGGTCAGCTGTTGCCACTGATGGATAAGGATATAATGCCCATAATTGGTCATTACGGAGCTTTTGAATGAACAAGCAATGAGCCCAAATCTGTAACTCAGAAGGAGTTAAGTTACACCAAGCCGAAGAACTGGTGTTAAGTCAAGCTGGTCAAGAGACGATTTACGAGGCGTTACTAGGTTGATCGGGTGTTATCAAGCCTTACAGCCACCTGAGGTAGCTTCCATTGGCTCATCCGTCTTGACATCAAAGAAAGCAACAAAGGCGCAAGAGAAGACCATCTTTAGGGGCACAATCCATCAAGCACGTATAAAATAATCCTTTCTGATTGGTAGCCCATCTGATAGACAACAGAGCGGGCGGGAGAGACAATCGGCAAAGGCCCAAGAGAAACCTTGCAGAAACGTGGCACAAGTGGAAGACGCACAGAAGCCAATTCTACCGCTGTGCCCTTGACATGCTGCCGCACTGTCTGTTCCTCAGCAGTCCCGTCTGTCTCCTTTCCCACCCTTGAGAACTCAAAGGCGTATCCGTCCTGCATGTATGGGATGCACTTTGGCTGAGCATCTCACATCATCTGATATAAGGCGAGCCTAGGTAGTGGGAAGGTGATGAAAAGGTACTCTTAGCAGAACAAAGGCGGGCAATCCCTTCTCATACTTGGACACTGGTTTACACGAGACGTACTCCAAAAGTGTTGCAGCAACCGAACGTAAGGTAAGAAAGAAGGTGGGTATGGAAGTGTAGGTCTGTGGTGTTGGTCAGAAGCAACATTGCTGTAAGGCACTGCTGCTGGAGGTGCCTTAGCTTCCCCTGCTCCCCTAATCTTCTAATATTACCCCCCGCAATACACCTCTCGCACATTACCCGTCGGGATGGGGAACCAGTCACCACACCGCACTCTCAGTTCCCAGGGCATGCCCGAAAAAGCTTGTGGCTCAAACTGTCCTGTGCCACACTGCCACGCTGCCATACTGCCATACTGCCACGCTAACACTGACCTAACCTGTGTTGTCACACAAAGCATTGGCTGTGGCATTAGTTACCTACCTTCAAGGTACTTCAGGTATGGTAGATGGTTTTTTTCTTCGTTGCTGTATACCTACCTCAGTATTGCTGCTCCCCCTAAGTATTCACTCCTGCAGTAGCCTGACTGACGGGGACGCGTGTGGAGGCTCCCAGTCTCGTCTCCCCATCTCTTTCTCTCACGCATCCTTAGCACCAGTGCGCTCGCTCCTCTCAACCCCCCGGCCGTCCTCACCTGGCGTTTTTTACTTGGAGCCCCTGTCTGTTGGAACCTCAAAAAGTTGTCCAGTTCATCAGGCCGGCCATCCTCCTTTCCCTACCGCCAATAATCCACCAACCCTCACCTACATCTGGCATCTGTGTGCAATTTACACCTTACTGGCCACAAATCTGGACATATACCCGACTCGTCCAGGCCGCACGTCGTGATCTTCTTCGCGTCGTTCCTCAGCTATCCATTGCTACCCCGGCCGGCATACACTCTCCTCTCTCCACCTTGCTCGCCCTCCTCCTCGCCTTTTTCTTTCCATCGACACCCTCTCAGCAGCCTGTCCCCATCCTCCGAGTCTCGACCTGATCTCTGCGGCAACCATCTCCAGACCATCGCGTCCAGAGTCCAGCAGCTCGCCTACAACACCCCGCTGCTCCCTCCTCCCTGGTCGCCCATGAATCTCTCCAGCCCCTTCGAGCTCTCACCCCTAGACTTGCCTCGCCTCATCCGCCACTCCTCTGGGAATTACTAGTTCTGCCGTCAACAACCCTCTCGAATTCATCCTCATCTACACATCCCGCCCCAATGTCTCAGAACTACGATGTCGGTACGAGGGCGTGGCAGCCTGATGCCACCGAGGGCTGGGTCGCGTCCGAGGTTGTCAACAAGACTGTGGATGGCAACAAGGTCAAGCTGGTCTTTAAGCTTGACAGCGGCGAGGTAAGTCTTGCTCCTTCACAGCTCTGATTTGGCTCTGCCATAGTTGCTGTCATCCTTGGCTCGTTGCTGATTTCCCTGAAGGAGAAGACGATAGACGTCACCGTCGAGGCCCTCCAGAATGGCGATTCTTCCTTACCCCCGCTGATGAACCCGACCATGCTAGAAGCGAGCGACGATTTGACGAACTTGTCCCATCTCAACGAGCCTGCCGGTACTGTCTTCACAATCCACGCCTTCGTCTGGCCTCCGTGCTAATCTTACACCTTCCGACCAGTTCTGCAGGCCATCCGTCTTCGATATGCGCAGAAAGAGATTTACACATACAGTGGTATCGTCCTGATTGCTGCGAACCCGTTCGCTAGAGTAGACTCACTCTACGTGCCCGGCATGGTCCAGGTGTATGCGGGCAAACAGAGAGCGACACAAGCACCGCATCTGTTCGCTATTGCTGAGGAGGCTTTCATGTGAGCAACGCTGCACGTTTTTAATAGACCACACCTTTACTGACACGGCGTAGTGACATGGTGCGGAGCGGCAAAAACCAAACCGTCGTCGTGTCGGGCGAGTCTGGCGCCGGCAAGACGGTCAGCGCAAAGTACATCATGCGCTATTTCGCGACCAGAGAATCCCCAGACAACCCGGGCACGCGATCCAAAAAGGGCGCCGAGGCTATGAGCGAGACGGAAGAGCAGATTTTGGCCACGAACCCGATCATGGAAGCCTTCGGCAACGCAAAGACGACGCGTAATGACAACTCTTCACGCTTCGGCAAGTATATCGAGATCATGTTTGACGAAAAGACGAACATCATTGGCGCCAAGATTCGCACTTATCTTCTGGAGCGGTCCAGACTCGTATTCCAACCCCTCAAGGAGCGCAACTATCACATCTTTTACCAATTGGTCGCAGGTGCTTCGGATTCTGAGCGTCAGCAGCTGAATATTCTTCCAATCGAGCAGTACGAGTATTTAAACCAGGGCAACTGCCCCACGATTGACGGAGTCGATGATAAGGCCGAATTCGAGGCAACCAAGAGTTCTCTGAAGACCATTGGAGTGACGGAGACTCAGCAGTCCGAGATCTTCAAGCTCTTGGCTGGTTTGCTCCACCTGGGAAATGTAAAGATCGGGGCATCGCGGAACGATAGCGTTCTTGCGCCGACAGAACCGTCCCTGGAGCTGGCCTGCTCGATTTTGGGCGTCAATGGGGCCGAATTTGCCAAGTGGATTGTCAAAAAACAGCTTGTCACGAGGGGCGAGAAGATCACGTCCAACCTTACGCAGGCTCAAGCCATTGTCGTCCGAGATTCCGTTGCCAAGTTTATCTACTCTAGCCTGTTCGACTGGCTCGTCGAGATCATCAACATGAGTCTGGCGACTGAGGATGTACTGAACCGTGTTACCTCTTTCATTGGTGTGCTTGATATCTACGGCTTCGAACACTTCGCGAAGAACTCGTTCGAGCAATTTTGCATCAATTACGCCAACGAAAAGCTGCAACAGGAATTCAACCAGCACGTCTTCAAGCTGGAGCAGGAAGAATATCTCAGAGAGCAAATCGACTGGACATTTATCGAGTTCTCGGACAACCAGCCCGCCATCGACTTGATTGAGGGTAAACTCGGTATCTTGTCTTTGTTGGACGAAGAGTCCCGTCTGCCGATGGGCTCGGATGAACAATTCGTCATGAAGCTGCACAACCAATACGGAACTGACAAGCACAAATTTTACAAAAAGCCGAGGTTCGGAAAGTCTGCCTTCACAGTTTGCCACTACGCGGTAGATGTCACCTACGAGTCCGAGGGCTTCATTGAGAAGAATCGCGACACTGTTCCGGACGAGCACATGGCCGTCCTCCGCGCCAGCACCAACGACTTCCTCCGGAACGTCCTTGATGCTGCCGCTGCCGTCAGAGAGAAGGATGTGGCATCTGCCTCGTCCAGCTCAGTGAAGCCCGCCGCTGGTAGGAAGATCGGCGTGGCTGTCAACAGGAAGCCGACTCTGGGAGGCATTTTCCGCTCCTCGCTGATCGAGCTCATGAATACCATAAACAATACGGATGTGCACTACATTCGTTGTATCAAGCCCAACGAGGCCAAGGAGTCGTGGAAGTTCGAGGGCCCCATGGTTCTTAGCCAATTGCGAGCCTGCGGTGTGCTCGAGACGGTGCGTATAAGTTGCGCTGGTTACCCCACAAGATGGACGTACGAGGAATTTGCACTCCGATACTACATGCTTGTCCATTCCGACCAATGGACATCAGAGATTCGAGAGATGGCCAACGCCATTCTATCCAAGGCCCTAGGTTCTAGCTCTGGAAAGGGCACGGATAAGTACCAGTTAGGCCTCACCAAGATCTTCTTCCGTGCTGGCATGCTTGCTTTCCTTGAGAACTTGCGCACTGGCCGCCTAAACGATTGCGCTATTCTCATTCAAAAGAACCTTCGCGCCAAGTTCTATCGCAACCGCTATCTTGAGGCTCGTAACGCTATCGTGACTTTTCAGTCCGCCGTGCGAGCGTACATTGCCCGAAAGCAAGCTCAGGAACTCCGCACTGTCAAAGCAGCAACAACAATCCAGCGGGTTTGGCGTGGCCAAAGGCAAAGAAAAGAGTACTTACGCATCAGGAACGATGTCGTCCTGGCGCAAGCGGCGGCCAAAGGTTACCTTCGAAGAAAAGAAATCATGGAGACCCGCGTAGGCAATGCTGCTATCCTCATTCAGCGAGTTTGGCGGTCCCGTCGCCAGGTGCTTGCTTGGAGGCAGTACAGGAAGAAGGTTACTCTCATTCAAAGCTTGTGGCGTGGAAGAATGGCTAGACGTGACTACAAAAAGGTCCGCGAGGAGGCTCGCGATCTGAAGCAGATTTCCTACAAGTTGGAAAACAAGGTCGTCGAGCTGACGCAATCTTTGGGCTCCATGAAGACTCAGAACAAGAACTTGGTATCTCAAGTTGAAAATTACGAGGGACAGATCAAGGCATGGAAGAACCGCCACAACGCTCTCGAGGCTCGCACGAAGGAGCTTCAAACTGAGGCCAACCAGGGAAGCATTGCGGTTGCCAGGCTGCAGGCAATGGAGGACGAGATGAAGAAGCTTCAGCAGAGCTTCGAAGAGTCGACTTCGAACATCAAGAGAATGCAAGAGGAGGAGCGGGAGCTCAGGGAGTCCCTGCGCTCCACAAGCACCGAGCTAGAGACTGTCCGACAGCAGAGCGCCCAAATCGAAAGTGAGAAGCTGTCCTTGCGCCAGCAGTTAGCTGAGCTCCAAGATCAGTTGGAGTTGGCTAGGAGACTTGCTCCTGCCAACGGCGAGCTCACCAACGGTGCCGCTCAAGCGCAGGCCTCAGCTGCCAGCGGTCTCATAAATCTTGTTTCCTCTAAGAAGCCCAAGCGCCGCAGCGCCGGTGCCGAGCCGCGAGAGATGGACCGCTTCAGCGCTGCGTACAACCCTCGACCCGTCTCCATGGCCGTCACCAGCACCGCCTTGAGGCAGAACCTTCAAGGCGCTGGTGGCTTCACCCCCAATGTGGACAACATCGAGCTGGAGCTCGAGACTCTGCTGGCCGACGAGGATGGTTTGAACGAGGAGGTCACCATGGGCCTCATCCGCAATCTCAAGATCCCGTCTCCCAACACAAACCCTCCGCCATCCGACAAGGAGGTTC
The DNA here is from genome assembly GCA_014705045.1 of Colletotrichum theobromicola. Classification (NCBI taxonomy): domain Eukaryota; kingdom Fungi; phylum Ascomycota; class Sordariomycetes; order Glomerellales; family Glomerellaceae; genus Colletotrichum; species Colletotrichum theobromicola. The sequence goes on from JABGLZ010001048.1 coordinate 204,393, forward strand.
TTTTCCCTTCGTACCTGATCAACCTCGTTACTTCGGAAATGTGGAACAACGGCTTTGTGAAAGAGTCTGAGCGCTTCCTAGCCAACGTCATGCAGTCTATCCAGCAGGAGGTCATGCAACATGACGGCGACGAGGCCATCAACCCGGGTGCCTTCTGGTTATCCAATGTCCACGAGATGCTGTCCTTCGTCTTCCTCGCGGAAGACTGGTACGAGGCCCAGAAGACGGACAACTATGAGTACGACCGCCTGCTGGAGATCGTCAAGCATGATCTTGAGAGCTTGGAGTTCAACATTTACCATACTTGGATGAAGGTGCTGAAGAAGAAACTCCATAAGATGATCATTCCCGCCATCATCGAGTCCCAGTCCCTCCCAGGATTTGTTACCAACGAGAGCAGTCGCTTCCTCGGCAAGCTACTGCAATCCAACTCGACGCCTGCTTACAGTATGGACAACCTCCTCAGCCTGCTAAACAGCGTTTTCCGCGCCATGAAGGCCTATTACTTGGAAGACTCGATCATCACCCAAACGATTACTGAGCTTCTCCGCCTCGTTGGCGTCACTGCCTTCAACGACCTCTTGATGAGACGAAACTTCCTCTCCTGGAAGCGCGGTCTTCAGATCAACTACAACATCACTCGTATCGAGGAGTGGTGTAAGAGCCATGACATGCCTGAGGGCACTCTTCAGCTGGAGCACTTGATGGTATGATCCGAGCTTAATTCCGAATACGAAGATGGCAGCCAACTGACTATCACACAGCAAGCAACGAAGCTTCTGCAGCTAAAGAAGGCCACTCTGAATGACATCGAGATCATTCAGGACATTTGCTGGATGTAAGCAAGAGCCCAAAGCCGACCTTGGTGGTACCAGAATGCTAATAACGTAATGTCTCAAGGCTGTCGCCTAATCAAATCCAGAAACTCTTGAACCAGTACCTCGTTGCAGACTACGAGCAGCCTATCAATGGCGAAATTATGAAGGCTGTAGCTTCCCGCGTGACGGAGAAGAGTGACGTCTTGCTCCTGCAGGCTGTCGACATGGACGATAGTGGCCCATACGAGATTGCGGAGCCCAGAGTCATCACTGCTTTGGAGACTTACACTCCCTCATGTGAGCCGCCAGTGGTGCTTTGATATGTCGTGGAGTTGCCTGCTAATAATCTGATGAACAGGGCTTCAAACGCCGCGTCTGAAGCGACTTGCTGAAATTGTCTCGGCGCAGGCGATTGCTCAGCAAGAGAAACTGGACTACGACCCTGAAGACGGCTTCGAGCCCAATGGGGACCTCGCCGAGGTCGACGAGAACGAAGTGGCGGCGTAAGCCGAGACGATGAGCGAGCTTGCAGGGAGCGGCCTTATGTTTTTCTTTTGGGGGAGTGATCGGGCGAAAAAAAAGAAAAGAAACCAGCCGCTGATGGCGTGGTGTCGCTCGCTGCCGTCTGGTTCAAGTTGGGCACTGGCATAATGAAGCTGTTAAGTGTGTGATGACCTTGCGTGGCGGCGAAATGCCTTTACCTCCGTGTTATGAACTAGAGCTGGGTATTTACAACGGCAGGTTTTGCATGGATAATGTAGAAGAAGCAGTATTTGTGGCGTCGTGTGTTAAGGATATCGCCGATTGATTGATTCAGGGGAAACAGTGTATTTACACTCATACATAGGTAGTTACAATCACATCAGGGCCACGACGTGTATGGGGATGGCATTTGACACCTTGTGGAAGTAGTTTTCACAGTACCTCATCTTCTGGACGTAGTTGGCCTTGGCCTTGGCCTTGATGGATCGTGTAAGGTGGGATCTGGAAGGCCCGATTTCAACGCTCGGTCGTCCTGGGAATTAACTTACGCAGGGTCCCAGGATTAGCACGTGATGCTGAAATTTTCGGAAGCCCTATCGTATAGGTGCATCGGTACTGTTCCTTCTGCCCTGTAATGCAATATCCGAAGCAGCACCCCACCATCTTTTTCACGCTCATCCATAGATCGATACCGGTAGTGTCACTAAATATCATTGGTGTAATCGGCCTCTTTTCTTGCTGCTTCATATTTCACAAGCATTCTTTGATCGCAGAGATTGACAAACAAGACAAAATGAGGACGTCACCAAACATTGTTATCACTGGCACACCGGGTGTCGGCAAAACAACCCATTGTGAGGAGCTCGCCAGGAGGACAGGCCTAAAGCATCTCTCCGTAAATCAGGTTGTCAAGGATCGCGAATGCCACGAGGGCTGGGACGAAGAATTCCAAAGTTGGATCGTTGACGAGGATAAGGTTGGCACTCTACACTGTCCTTTGGCCCGCGTCGTCTCTCCCTCTCGCGCCTTCCTTCTCTAGGTTGCTTTTCATTCCCGGGGCCTTTTCCCGTTTCTGAAACCCACACTGAATTCTTCCTGGGATGCGACGCTGACGATACGCTATGTAGTTGCTGGACGCCATCGAGGCTGAGGTTGGGAATGGTGGGCAAATCATTGATTGGCACGCCTGTGATCTGTTTCCCAAGAGCTGGATCGACCTCGTGGTGGTCCTTCGCGTGGACTCGACTACACTCTATGATCGTTTGAAGGCGAGGTAAGAAACAAGAACCACCAAATATCCGCCGCGCACCTTCTCTGCAAGATTTCCCCCTGTGTCCATGGCGGCAGGAAACAGCGATGGCAATGGGCCCCGGCTTACCAAAATTGCGATACAGAAAATATCCCGAAGCAAAGCTACAGGAAAATATTGATTCAGAGATCATGGAAGTTCTCCTGCAGGAAGCAAGGGATGCTTTCGACGAGGAGATCGTGGTTGAACTCACAAGCAACACTTCCGATGAGATGGAGGTCAACGTCTCACGAGTTGAGGAGTGGTTAGACCAGTGGAAGAAGGACCATTCTCCGTGAAGGCATTCATTGGCCTAGAACAAGTCTAAAGTTATTCTCACTCAACTTAGTCGCACTTCGTTTGCTCAAGATTGACGGGCTGGAGAGCATTACTTTCAGCTGGAGACTAGTAGGCCAGTGACTAGTCAGGCGCGCAACATTTCGCCACGGTCTACGAGTCGATAGCACGCGAGCACTCTCTCTGGGGATGAGAGAACGGAACCGCAATCTTGAACCTGGCAGCCGGGGGGACGCTTTTTATGTATTATGCTTGATTGCCTACTCCCGAGATTCCACTTGGCTGGCCTGTAGATAGCCGCAATATGCACTAAGACGTGCATCGCCCCGATAGAGCATGCCAAAGAAAATTGGTCTTCGCAGAACCAAATCCCTGCAACCCTGAGCCTTACGTACCTTCTGCCGACGCCCTTACGCTGTATACTATATCCACATCAAGTGTCGTTGCTCTCGTCACAAGCTGACAAGGCTTCGCCTCTACTGCTCCCATTTCCGTCATCACAAATCTCGTTCAAACCGCGGCTAGATCGTACGTGGTCACAGTCTCGCCATGGCGACGCCACCAGTTGTTAATTTTATCACTGGCAACGCCAACAAGCTGCGCGAGGTCAAGGCCATCCTCGAACCGTCCATAGCCGTGCAAAGTCAGGCGATTGATTTGGATGAGGTCCAAGGCACCGTTGAGGAGGTCACAATCGCGAAATGTCGCAAGGCTGCGGACACGGTGAGATGCTTACGAGCGATGTGGTTCTTACTCAATGCTGAGCTATACCCTTTATCTCTCTAGGTTCAGGGTCCTGTTCTAGTAGAGGACACATGTCTCTGCTTCAAGGCTCTCAATGACCTTCCTGGCCCATACATGTAAGTGCGTGCGGCTACTTGTACACGCTTCCGTTCTCTGTCTTCCCTGGCTGTCGTTTCTTGGCATTGCGGCTAATCCCTGATGGTTCCCAGCAAGTGGTTCATGCAGTCTATTGGGCATCAAGGTTTGAATAACCTCCTCGCCGCTTACTCGGACAAGTCTGCCGACGCAGTCTGCACTTTTGCTTATTCTCCTGGCCCTGGCCATGAGCCAGTCCTCTTTCAAGGTCGGACTAGGGTAAGAAGCAGACGGCTATCATCAGAACGCCGTTTGTGATCAAAGGCTCATGCTATACATAGGGCAAGATTGTGCCACCCCGGGGCCCCACGGATTTTGGTGAGTACTTCTAAAGGCTTCGGTCTCATTTGATTCTGACGACGTTGAGGCTGGGATGCCATCTTCGAGTACGATGGTCAAACGTAGGTTCCACATTGGTCTTCGTCTCGACCAGCTCTGGTAACAGGTAAATACAGCTACGCTGAGATGGAAAAGGCCGCGAAGAATAAGATATCTCACCGCGGCCTCGCGCTCAAGAAGCTGCAGGAGTGGTTTGCCCAGAAGGCCGACTAGGTCTCAGAGCCAACTGGCGCTGGGTTCTCCCGCATGTCATGAAGCTTTTGGGGTCGCTATCTGCTGCTCTGTGGATTGTTGGGCTCCGGCCCATCGAGTCTGCGATGTTGTGTCAACTTGGTGCGAGGTGTATGCATCGCGCTTCTGGTCGTTTACCTGAGAATCTCGAACTCGCAGTATCGGCGGAGGTATTTTGAACCGCGACGATAGGGCTTAAGCGATTCATCGGCAGATCTGTGCTTGAAAGTTTGGCCTATGAGTCGGGCAAGTGCAGGCGCATCGCGGAACATGGGGTCGAAAACCAGCAAATTCGAAGAGCCATTCTTTTGTCTTTCGAATCCCACGATTGTCAATGAGTGGCCTGCGAACAATTAGTGTCTGTAAGTCGTTATAGAGCACTTATATATACCGGCATGCTGGAAGTATATGGGCGGAAGCTGCGTGCATGTAACTTTGCCGGGTGGGCTTTGCAATTCGTGTTTGAAATACTGCTCAACAGCATACATCAATTTGGCTTCGGATCTCCCTGGCTCGACATCCTTAAACCCCTGAGCAGTGCACCTATGGTCATATTAATGGCGTGCTCGGAAGATAATCAGGTCTACAGACTCACGGTATCTGAAGGCTGACGAAGAGCGCTTGAGCCTGTAATTCCCGCTTAGTTACTGAATATATGTATTCGCTAAGGAGAAAGTCTCACCTCCGGCGTTCCAATATACTTACGAGTGCCCTTGATGCCCCCCGTTTCAAGACGGCCTTGGGCATTAATGCCCATATCCCACGCATTTTCGATGTACTCTTGTATCTCGAATATGGTGGGCAAACGTCCCCTGAACTGATCTCTCCCGTAGGCGTTCGCACCGTTGATGTAAGACACCATCATCTGTATGTTGCGATACCCGCAGAACCCACCTCGTCCTATGTCAGTATGCGCCGGCACTGAGGGGTTTGAAGTTTGATTACCTTCTTTCTTCAGCTTCGAGACATGTTGCACGGCGGGGTGGCAAAGATACGCATGTTCTGTAGATTTGCTCTGCCCAAGCAGCTGTTCGAGAACGTTGATAACCCCTGAAACTTAGTCTGTGGTCCATCACAGCCTGAAAGTTGTACGCACCGTCGCTTGTTACCTCCCCACCTTTATGAAGTAGCGAAACGAGCCAGTCAGGCATAGTTTGTTCATGTGCGTATTTGCCCAGCTCGGCTTTCTGGTACCTGTCAGCACATGCAAGTATACTGACACGTCATCTAAGCGGACGTACGCCCAAACGCTTGTCCCCTGTCGCGCCTTTTTCTTGCGACTGGGGCATCGACAAGAGCTTGCCCCATTGCTGTATGGCAATTTTCTGCTTGTCACCTGCTTGTCCTTTACCAGCGTGACTACTGCTGCCCTGGCCCCCGACTTCAGTAGTCACTCTGGAGCCCATGCTGCGGTTGGCTGTCTGGTTATCAGACGGATCGCCAACCCCTAGCCGCATTTCTTCGACGTGAAGGTCGACATGGTAGTCCATCTCGGCCACAGAGAGCACTTCGCCGCATCCTTCGATAGGGCACTCAGCATACTGCTCCTGAGCTGCCTTAGAGGTTGAGGCCTGTTCTTCTTCTGGATGGAATGATTCCATATGCTAGGAACAAGATCAGTGTCAAGTTGCAGTGATGAACGGCTGGTTCGTGGACACACCGTCAACATCTCATATTCACCGCCGCCAGCGATTCCGCAGAAGGGACACATCATTGTGTTCGCCATGCTGCTGAATTAAGATTCCAGAACTTTGACGAAGCGAATCAGCTTGATTTGATGTTACAGTGAGAAGAGGGTGTCGAAGTAGAATCGAAGGAGACGGTTCAAGAAGTCATGAAATCGGGATTGTTTGTCAAGGCCGCCGTACTTTAAATTCCTCCAGGCTTGATTCGATAATCATTTCGTAATGAGGCAATGCTGTGTGTGCAGAGCCTTTGCAAAAGGAAAAGCAAACAACTCAGCTCACTCACTGTAGAAGAAGACACAAAGATAGGTAGCTATGTCGTCGCGTCCAGGAGTCCTCGAAGTTGCCTGAGCCCTTGGTGCGGCACCCAGAACCGGTGAGTTTGAAAGGAAGGCAGATTGTTGGAAAGTGTCGCAAGTTCGCCAGCGCAGCGCCCGGCAAGGTGTTCGGAAAGTAGTCGTCGAGAGACGGGAGGGTCAATAACTCAGTTGACTTTTCCAGCACGGCGCGATGGGAAAGGGGCCGGCAGAAGAGGTCTAAAGGCCTCCGAGCATTGGATATCATCTCAGCATTGGGGGGGAAGTTCCTACGCAGGGGTCGCATAGAGGCTTACCAGAAACGTAGAGCCAATTAGGGGGTTCAGCTCCACCAGCGTTAGAGCATGATGTACCCAGGTCCCAGGCAGTAGGAGCGGTTATGCAGGTCGGCAGCTGAAACTCTCTGTCGATTAGGCAGTATCCGTATGTTATGCAACCATTACCTTATCTTATCACCGAGCTAAATCTGCCCAGTATCACTGCTTCACGTAACATGTGCATGTGCATGTGCATGCTGAGTTTACTACAAAAGAAAACATAGAAATCGCAAGATTTTATACTGAGGTCGCAGGAAGTCAAAAACGTACATCGTGCCATACCGAGCCACTGCGCCGCAAGGATTGAGCTTGGTTCTAACATGGCGACTACAATGAGACATCTACCTGTCTCTCTGCGAGATCGAGCTGCTGGTTCAAGTTAGCCGGTTCGAGAGCCGGTTGATTCGACAGCAGCGACGCTCGGAAGCAATAAGGCATGCCCGCTGGGAGAAGACAAAGACGTCATTGGTATTGTTACAGGTGATCTATGAATCGTTACATGAGGGTGCATTTGCCACCTTCTGCGGCCTCGTTTGGATTTTGTGCCTTCTCAATCTGTGCGATCAGTATTTCAAACGCCTTGGAGACGTTCTCGTTGTAGCGCGCGCTTGCCTCGGTCCATCCGCATTGAATCTTTTCGGACAGCTTCTTGCCCTCCTCGGCGCTGACCTGGCGTTGCTCGGGACGAAGATCGCTCTTGTTGCCAACGATGACAATCGGTACCGATTCAGTGCCCTGGAAGCGACCAGTCGCCTCGTTAGCCTTGCTCGCTTTCCCAGAGGACAAGAGACTCCAGACGTACCAGGTGGTTCAATATTTTCTCTCGAATAACCTGCACCATCTCAAATGATGGCAACGAAGAGACGGAGTACACTAGCATGTAACCGTGGATGCCAATGAAGTGCTTCGAGTTTAGAATGCTGTATTCATCCTGTGTAGAATAGGGTGTCAGCGACAGTCTTCAGTTCCACTGCGGTTGCCCCATGGTCGACTTGTCGGTGCTGCGAGGGATTGTATTGGCCGGCGACGTACTTGGCCAGCAGTGTCGACTATCTCTGTAGCAAACTCCTGCCCCTTATAACGTATAGTTTTGCTGAAGGTATTCTCAATGGTCGGATAGTAGCTATCGACAAAATGGCCGTCGACAAACTGAACGGCAAGCGAAGATTTGCCTATGCGTCGGATCCGTCATCAGCAAAAAGTACGTCATAGACTCTCGGATAGTTCATCTGGCCACAAATCACAGTCATTACAAACTAAGCGAGACTCCAATCCAGCTCGACGTTAGAAAACAAGGGACTATTTGACCTACCGACAGACCGACTGCCAACAATGGCCACCTTCCTGTTCTTTGGCGCTGGCATCTATCTGGCGCGTAAACGAGCCTGCTTCGGCTCGACTCCTCGTGTAAAATCGACTGGGATGTTTGACCTGGGTAATGGTCAGCGTGTGGTAAAGAATAGAACGGTGACCGGGTTCAATCGCATACGAAAGACGAGCGATGCGCCAGTTGAGGTTCAACAAGGCGCCTTGGTGGGGGGTGAGACGGGAGCAGGATGGAATTGCAGATGAAAGAGGTGTGTGAAGACGACAGATACCTTAGTCGCGGAAACCATACATGTGCCAAACTCGCAGTACCTGGTGACAGATCCCTCCCACTAACAGATGGTCATGCTCCACTAAATTAGAGGTGACAGGAGGGACCTTGGCGGAATGAGCAGAGCAGCAACGCCTGTGCAGCTGCGTTGGGCTGCTTGCCACTGTCACACACACACACCCCTCGGAGCTGCATTGTGGGGTCCGTCTGGAGTAAGTACCTACGGGGGGGACGCCCCCCGTAGGACAGAGGTCGTTCATTCTAATACCTCTATGCTTTTAGAGGCTATAGGGGACTAACGAACAGGGCCCATTGCAGGTCATTCTGAGCTCTTAATGCTAGCGCCCTTCTCGATCCGTTCCTTCCTTCTGTCGTCCTTTTTATTCTATGAACAGAGTGATCAATCCCTAACAGAATTAACAGTATAAACGCGATCGGACAGTTCAGAATTGAAAAAATAGTCGAGTAATCAGGGGACTTCAGCGATAAAATAGGTCATTTTCAATACATAATAGACCTTTGCTATACTGCTGCTACACTGCCCCGGGTCTAGCATAACCATCTCTAGAGGCATAAAGTCTGCACTCTGTCGAACACACCCCCCCCTCCCGGGTAGGTATACGTTAGGTGCCTCACCTTAGTGTGATGACGCTTGTCCCGCCCCGCGAGAACGCACTGGACAAGACAACTTCTTCATCACCTTTGCCTTTACCAATCGTTGGGTGATTTACCGCTTGTATCTTGCCTATTACTGGGCCTTTTTCTGTTTTACCACTGTTTTCGATGCATTATGGTCTCATATTAATGTCCAAATCCGATTTCCACCCTCATTCATACACATCAACGGTAGGTGTTGTGTAACCCATATCTAGCTAGGTAACAGATTTCAACCGAAGTCCCTACCCACTATCAGCCCGCGAGAGGAGCCCGTGTGCTCGACGACATCTACAGGACAGCGAATTCTCCCCGATGATCAATCGCTCAGATAAAAGCATTTAACGAGTAAAACACGAAAGGCTACCCCGAGCAGGACCGGTGTCGTCGACCGTCACTTAACTCCAGGAACATGTTATTTTGGTGTCAGTGTACGTTCATATAATGTTAAGTCATGTCATCGTCTTGTCAATTGTTGAGCACTTTCTGCCCCCTCATGCCATCGTAAAGAGTGCAACTCAGTCGGGTTCGTCATGCGGGTACCCTGCCCTTCTGTCTCAACTCGTTGAATAGGTTTTGTAGACTCGTCGTCAGCTCGTCTGTGTCAACCTTGGCGTGCAAAGCCATAAACTCTTGGATAGAATCAAGTAGATACTTGATGCCCCTCCCTTGACTTTTCTCTTCCAACCGTCGCCGAACCGTAGATCCCAGACAAAGGTAGCCTAAAAGGATGGCCAAATATCCGTGGGCTACAGCCACTGATGTCTTTTCTACTGAGTCCGCCTGTTATGCGGTTGTCAGTCCCATTGAACCCAGTCTTCAGTGGGCAGTCAACTCACCATGACAGCTGATTCTCGGTTATCCAGATAAACCTCCATCAGCTTTTCCAGGGGTGAGCCATCATCTCCTTGCCAAGCGTCAACCGACTGGCGAGTCGAGGGGCAGTGCTCAGAAGTGTTGATCATGACGCCAAGCATTAACATGAGCATCTCATAAATATCTTTAGAAAAGGCCCCGTTACGGATGGATTGCTCTAGCAACTCGAACGCTGCGAGACTGGTGGCAGCCAGCTCTCGAAAGAGCTCACCCCTACTAAAGGCGCCAGCTGCGGTTGGATTGTTGTTTGTAGTGTTAAGGGCTAGCTTCAGCGTTGTAGATTCGAATTCACCGAACTCTGCCATCGGCCGAGACATGGCTGCCGTGAGGATGTCTGCGAGGATGGGCAAGTAGCGTTTGGTCCATTGGGGCCCAGCCTCGGACTGCATGGCCATAATCGAGTAGCCCTCCAGAAGGGACAGCGCGATCCCACCTTCGGTAGTTCCTATTCCCTGAGCACGGCTGTGTTCCCAGCCTCTCTTGACAAACCCGAACAAACGATCCGTCAAGCTTGCAAGTATAGCCCTCGTAGCCAGGCCGTCGTTGTCCTTGCACAACAGGGACAGGACTTTGAGAGCCAGAATTCTTGGCGATAAGTTTCTCGGGGGCGAGCCTTTCCAAACCTCCGATCTTTCTAGAGTCGATCGCAACGTGGCCAAAGAACCTTGCCCATTCTTAGAGAGGTTCGACTTCCGCTGACTAGCAAGGCTGCTAATGTCCTCGTCCTCGTCAAACATCGTCGATGCCAGTTGCGCTATACCCTCAGACTGAAGCTGTGGGACTAGATGAGGCACCGAATATGACGTGAAGAGCACCAGAAGGACGGATAAGAGGATGAATCCACTAATAACATCCTCCTCGGTCCCAACTGCGCGAAATAAGGCATCCTTGGCGCCTTGGTCTCGGAATTGGCGTACGAACGTCTTGTCCCGGAGTTTGGTAGCCAGCTCTAGTAGCGCAGTACGCCTAGAGCGCGAAGACTGCGACTTTGGCGTTTGAGGAGTCCCTACTCTATCGAGGAGATCGGCCATACTATCTGCAAACCGATGATTGGCGCCAGCTTGCCTGAGAGCATGGATGTCAATGATGCCGCCGCCTTTGGATGACGTCCCCTCCTCCATGTCCTCTTCTTCAAAGGAGAATGAAGTCAGCTTGGACATCGGAGGAGGTGACAGATCTAGCTGGCTGTCAATACCCAGACTCATTTGGCTTCCAATACCGTCTCCGCCTGACTCATCTGCCTTGAGTGTCCTCTGCTCTCCGTACGTCGAACGGAATTTTCTTTGGCTCAAAAGTTGTTTTGGACGTGTCGACGGCCTTGGGGTTATCGCTACGTCTGTGGGCTTCAAAGGCGTAGAAAGCGAGCCCTGGCTCTTGACCATCTCTGCGATGCCCTCCTCCATCATATCAGACACGTCCGACTCGTAGTCAGAACTATCTTCATCATTCTGTGCTGCCAATTGGTCGATCAAGCGTACGCGCCGGGCCACGTGTAGGCGATTCTGCTTTGGGACAGAAGACTCGACCGCCATCGAAGCTGCCCGTATGGATCCGGGTTCTATCTGAGGAGAGCGCGTTGGTGATTTACACCGTATCTGCGTATAATTTTCGGTCTTTTGCCGGATGTTCATTTCGGCTGTAACTTGAGCATCGAGAAGAGACGCCTCGCCCTGCTTGTGGCGTTCAAACTTTTCTGGCTCCAGGGTCGGCGTGGTTCCCGGTATAGGTATGGATTTCACTTTGAGCGCAGGCTTGGACAATGGCGGTTTCGGTTCATGCCTCGCTGGGCGGAGGGATGCCGCGCTGCTCGAGTCAAAAGGCGACTTCGTACGCCGTGGATGAGAGGGTAGTGTTGATTGCGAAACGGTCGGAACGGGGTAGCCACCAGGCCTGCGGTCAGCCTTGGTAGTAACGACTGTTGGCACCTTCCTCTTCTTGAAGTTACCGGAAGCATCTGAAGGTGTGGCGGATGGCCGGTCCAGCTGCGCCGCGGCGCGTCGAGGTAGGGATGATGGCAGGTGCGCAGGCTCGTCATCGGACATATCATAGGGGTCTCGATTCGGGTCTGTGATATTACGCTGCGTTGAGGTGTCTTTTCCATCACTGCCGGGGCGATGCGAGCCGTTCGATAGTTCAAGAAATGCGTGTATAGGTCGTTTGCGCGAGGTCTTGCCGTAGGTCGTGGTCTTCTTCCGGGGAACGCTGGGCCCGTCTTGAGTAGCCATAATGTGTGGGACTCTATAACACAGAGTATGCGACGTTGCGATATGACGTGGAAAGCTAGCAATTCCGTTGCACCTTTTGGCGAGCAGTACGCTTCATGCAGGAGAGACAACGGCAGAGGGATAAAATTGGAAGGTTCGGTTGGTTGGCGATTGATGCGGCGGCGACTGAAGTTCGAACGGGCGTGGATGTCGTGCTGTCACGGTCGGATATTGATTTCAAATGCGCCGTCGAAACGCGGGCCGGTAGAGCTCGTGGCTGGCGGAGAGCTCTAAGGCGAGGAAAAACAACAACAGCGTCAAGTGCTCTGAAATGCACAACAGATGCTACAGAGCACGTTGCGATAGAACGGAGACCGGGCGTGGTGAGGCGCGAATACGTCTAGTGAGGGCCCTGGGGAAGAGATACCCAAGAACGGGCCTGCTGCCAAGGGCGATGGCGACCCCGGTGCGAAGGAGGTTGTTGATCGCGAGAGTTGGTGGTTCGTGGCGAGGTTTCGCAAGTATCTTTGCACCTTGCAAGAGACACGATTGCTTTCGGAAGCAAGGAGGTTGGTTGCCTTTTTGCAGTTTTGTTGCTTGGTCACAGATCGCGCGCATGGGGTACGGTAGATGCTTTTCTCTCTTGGTCTGATCTTCTACAACTTGCGCAGGCGCATGGCAGCTTACCGACGGAGGTACGTACTGCCTGCTGCTCTGCCGTTTGCAGTCCTGCTCCGCCTCCATTAACGCCCCGATTGTGCGATATCCATAGGTTAATCACTGAAGGTACGACCACTCAGCAATAAGTACATCGTTATCGATTATCGAGTTCCCAACATCGGTGATTGTCCCGTTCCCACAGGAGAAGAGGAGATGAACAGTAGAAAGAGGAAGAGAGGAAGAAAAGAGGGAACCCTAGAGAGGCAGGCAGGGTATTTATGCAGTGATATACAGAAACAGAGAGAAAAAGACGAGAGAAGCAGCCCGACAACGCGGTGCTCAAACGAAGACAATAGTACCTACGTGCTTGACCCGTCCAACAACCCCACACGTCCCTTATCTATTCACAGTGTTCAGGTTCCTTCCCATTTATCGCCTTACCTAACACTCAAGGCGAGAACTGTGTGGCAGTGGTTAATCCCTTGACTGCCCCTCCCCGGCCCTGCATTATGGTATCCGCACTTCGGGTTGCGTTAGTGTACCTGTAAGTCTACTTCCGCTTCTTTACCCTAAGCATTCTGGCGGCGGCAGGCGGCGAGCTCCATTGGGTCTCGTGACATCTCTCATTCCAACCCTTTCGGCTTTCTTGCTCATATTCCGCCGGGCTCTGCAACTTGCATTCCAGTTTGGCAGACGAAGGCCGCTTCGTCTATTGATTAGAGCACTGGTTTTAGCTCACGACTCTAAACTAAACGTCCAAGCTTTGGACGAACTTCCAGCCCAACACATCAACCCCTCACGCACCCTCTTTGCCAGGTCACTTGGCTTAGCAGTGCTCGCTTCTCGTCTTCCCATTCTACAGGAAAACAAAGCCGAACCGAGCCAACGTCAGCTTCCTTCCGAAATGGCCAGCCAAGATTCGAAGCTCACCGGCGTTAGCGGCCCGACCCAATGTGTCGGGCCGTTGTATCGCTCTGAGAGCCAAAAGCCTTCGGCAACCGTCTCAACTGAGATGAACTTGGAGAACGTCATCATCCTCCCGCAGACACCTCAGCTAATTGCACTTCTAACGTGAGTTGAATATCCTTCTTGATAATCTAGCTGAACGTTTCTGTGACTGTGCGCAAGAGCATACTTCGCCCGAGCAAACAGGTTTGCCCAAGCTCCAAAAACCAACGATTGACACCACTATAGTATCATTCGGGATAAGAACACCGAACGTGGTGACTTTATCTTCTACTCCAATCGCATAATTCGACTGTTGGTTGAGGAGGGCTTAAACCACTTACCCACTATTGAACATGATGTGACGACACCAGTCGGCCGGACCTACTCGGGTCTCATGTTCCAGGGCAAGATCTGCGGCGTGTCCATCATGCGCGCTGGCGAGGCAATGGAGCAAGGCTTGCGGGACTGCTGTAGGTCCGTGAGAATTGGCAAGATACTGATTCAGCGAGACGAGGAGACGGCGCAGCCCAAGCTGTTCTACGACAAGCTTCCGGAGGACATTGCCCAGCGCTGGGTTCTCTTGCTGGACCCCATGTTTGCTACAGGTAAGTGTGAAGAAGACATTGATGTTTAACACTTACGGAATCCCGCACTTTTACTCGATCGCATCTCGACGGGCGCGTGGAATTGCTAATGTCGTTCACGCTATTTAGGTGGATCGGCCATCATGGCTGTTCAGGTCCTCAAAGCTAGAGGTGTCCCGGAAGACCGGATTCTCTTCCTCAACCTGATCGCGAGCCCCGAAGGCATCAAGAACTTTACGTCAAAATTCCCAAGGCTCAGAGTGGTCACTGCATTCGTGGACCAGGTATGTGATCATTGCCCTGTATTCTATGTCCCTAGGTATTGGCATCTAACGTTTTCCTTGGCAGGGTTTGGATGAGAAGAAGTCAGTGCCTGTGCATCTCACGATGCCATTGCGATTGCTAACCCGCTGTCACAGCTACATCATTCCCGGCCTTGGCGACTTCGGCGACCGCTTCTACACCGTTTAAAGGCGCGCGCTTCGGACAAACGGGGTTATCGTGCGTCTTCGGAGCTTCGATGCTCTGAGCTGCTCGAACCAATCGCTCTCCAGACCAGAGTCAGTATGGATGTGCCTGGGTTGAAAGTGTGGATGGTGTGCGACACTAAACACATGTCTCACGGTATCTTTGCCTCCTCTAGTAATCATCGTCATCTGCATCAATGCCCTCACCCCCGTATCTTTTGTCGTCATCGTCGTCGTCGTTCACTGGTCGGCTCGGAGGTGGGCGCCGGGCACCAGAAGTCTTGTTCAGGCCACTTCCACCGGCTGGTGCCTCCTTGGCAACCGCATCTATACGTGTGTCAATAACATTTTACCAATTTGTGAATCTAATCTCCAACAAGGGGGAACCTACCCGCGGCGTCTACCCATTCACCATACACATCGACGGCAGCCGAGAGGTCTGACTGTGATTTAGCACTAGCGAGCAAGAAACATCAAGGAACAAGACGGCTTACAATTGATGCTGCATTGGAACATCTGACCACACACTCTGCAGTCCAGCGAACCGACGCCCGCCTTCTTATCCAGCTTAACAGCTACGGAGTCTTCGTGGTTGCAGAAAAGACATGTGAACTTGGTTGGGAGGGGATCTTTCTGTGAGATTGAGTAAGCATTCAGCAAGTCACATCTCGAGACAATGTGAGCGAACCTTCTTGGGGCCTTGAGGCTTCGACGAACTCTTGCGCTTTCCCATGTTGCCGAAAGTCTTTTATGGCCTCTCAGAGCGCGACCAGCGCGTATGGTGACAGTCGTCAGATGTGCTACAAGCCCAACGGAGGAGGCGGAAGATATACGCTGCGCAGTTTGCAGGAGGAACAGCGATCAGCAGCAGAGGCAGGCTTGAAGGGGGTAAACGTGCGCGGACGGAGGTGCAGCGTGTGACCGCGATCAATGCTAGGATTTCAAGAATGCGCGGCGCAAGGCGTGCAGACGTAGTGGGCCCGTTTTAGCAATTGCGGTCAGCTTGAAAGCTCTTATCACACGGCAGAAAGAGACAGTCCCGTGTCTTATCGGGGAAGCGGGGTATCAATGGCAGGGGACGATGCCTTCCATTGGAAGCAGCTTACCTAATGGGCTGCAAATGACCATACAGTGTATCCGCTGTCGTAAGGTGCCTACGGAGTAGATGTCGTCGGCACCTTTTTACGTAACGTATCTACCTTGACGTAAGAAAAGCCGCCGAGGCAGGTGCACTGGCGCAGGTTGGTGCTGCTCCCAGGTATAAGGCGAGTGAAATTCATCAGGACACCTACCTACCTAGGTATCTACCTAAGATAGTCTGCTATGTGAATGGGCTGTTCGGCATCCCTGGAAGAGGCGAAAAGAAGATGCCCTCGGCATTTCATTTCATACAATTTCCTAGGCAAGTACCGCAGGAAGTGTTCGCATTTTATTTTATTTTCGGGTGGGGGAGGATCGCCTCCTTGAGCCCCGCGGCGCCCCGAAAACAAGGTCCATTGAGCCTCAAAGATCGGAGTCCGGCACCAGGTGTCAGTTCACATTCGACCTCGTACTGCGTAAGACCTATTGATGTATCACTGCCGAATATCGGTGTGACCTCGTTCACTGGGTAGGTGGCCAGCCTCGTCCATAGATCCGCGATCCTATCCAGATTGGTAGTAAGGTAATAGGCAGTGGATTGATTGTAGCAGCATGCCAGACCACTAAGGTAACGGAAGGTACCTTAGATACCTTAGGTAACGGATACGAATGCCTCAGGTACCTGACCTAGCAACCTAGGTATCTACCCGTAAGGCACCGCTCCACGCCCGCGGCTACTGCGGGGAAACGCAGGGGCAGACCAGACAACTGTAGGTACCTGCCGGCGATCTCGTCGGGTGCGCCCTTATCTTTGGCGCTGGCCGCCGCATACCTAACCTAGGTATCTAGCTCATTATCTAGGTATCTCTTCCACCTCCACGTCGCATGGGGTATTGCGGACGGCCCCGCATCCATTGTCTTCCATTCCCAGGTATCGGTGCTCTCTCGTGGGATTGATCACGTTGTAAATTTATGTTAGGTAGGACAACACTCCTGTCCGCTAGCTATGTTATCCTGCCACTGGTTAGTGAGAGCTGAGTACGGGCATACACGGCCGGCCTTTGAAGACATCAGGCTGGGCGCTGCGGATTGCACGATGTAAAGAAGGTAAGGTAAGGTAGGTACCTACCTAGGTAAGTCAATGGCCTCTACCAAGCCCGAGCCCAAGCCCAAGCCCCAGAAGCCAGGAGCCAGGAGCTGCATGTGCAAGTTCCAATAGCACCTGTACTGCATCGCCAACAACGGGAGGTCGAGGTGCACGCGCGGCGCCTTCCGACAGGTCACAAGGCCTCGCTCAGGCAGTGATCCTAAGCTTGGGGTACCTGGGTCTCCTTACCTTACCTAGATTCAGATGCGTATCGCGGTAATGCCTTAGCCCCTCGCACTCTGCCGCCCCTTACATCTGTTTGCTACATAGTTAATCCTCTCTTCATCCGATATAGTCATCTGTTGAACTGTCACCCTAGACGACTGTGGACCAGCCTTCGGTGGTCACCGTCTTGTCTCACCCTTCTTAAGAGGCTCCAACCTCCCAGCTCCTAGCAATTACTTATCATTTATAGTACACCGTCTGAACTTCCCTTCCGACCCAAGCTTGCTTCATCTTGTCTCACTTCCGCGGGTTTAGTCCCTGTCCTACTCCTTTACCTCCCCTTCGTCCTCTTTCCCACCGCCCCCTCGCCCTCTCTTTTCTCTACGCTTCCCGATCCTTGTGCACTCCTGTAAAGCTCACATCACCTCCCGCCTGCTACTCACTAGGCCAGGCGTCATCTGCTAGGACGACCGACTGTATTGTGCTGTGAAACTCATCTTCAAATTTTGGAAGTGATGAGTACCGGAAGCCCCCCGGAAGAGGCCTTGGCCCAAGTCCTCGGCTCCCTGCGCTCCATCCAGCAAACCCAGTCGGAGCTTGTAGCTGCCGTCGATTCATTGACCCAGCGATACCATCAGTTGTCTGGTGATGCCAACGTCGCCGCCGCACTTGCCCCGAGCCCGGCTATCGGCGTGGTCCCCGAAGCACCCCGCACCCCCGATGCTGCCGGTGGCTCGGACCAGCAGTCATCCGATCTGACCCTCCAGGCCCCAGCAGTTCCTTCCTCCCCAGGCCAGCGATCCGGGCTCACGTCCCGTATCATCTTGACGTATGTTCACATTGCGGACCATTTTTTTCTCTGATTTGACTTCCTCTCCCAGTCGTGGCATTTGAAGCAGTCATTTCAGCTCCCCCACTAAAGTTGAATCCCAGAACATACCCAAAGCAGATAGGCATCAAGCCCCTGCCCCTGACTTGGGGCGAGGGAGAGCCACATCGTCGAGGTCCAGTTGTCGTTTCCCGATCTTCATCTACCATTGGAAGACGTAACGGTTAGTTCATTTGACACTATACTATACCATCTGTGCGGCTGCGGCTAACCAAGTCTCATCATCGTAGCCATCGGAGGTAAGTGCCATCTGTTCTTCGGTCAGCTACTGATAATATACGGACTAACCGGTCGAATTTAGCTCAGTAAGTCAAACATGTCTGACGCCTCCAATGATAGAACAGGGCAGGTAGAAACGCAAACGCCTCGTATCTAACACAACTCCTTCCAGTGGCGGGTCATACTCAATTTATTATGCTTTGGCTGTTGCCAGCAAACAGCTCAACCTGGAACATAGGTGAGGCCTTGTTGGAGCACACATATCGAAAATTGCTCACAATTCAGGCCCGATTTCACCAACACGGAGCCGGCTGCTAAGATCGGGCCCTTTCCTCAGTGGGGAGACCCCAAGAAGATTGTGGCCATGGACCCTTGGGGACATTTGGCGCCGTGGCTCTTCAAGGACACGATTGAAAGAGACAATGGTACGAGAATCCTAAGATCGTGCTGTGCACAGTTTCACGCACTAATACGAGACTGAAGTTGATATTCGCCCGACTATTGCCATCACTAAAGCACACATGAAGGTTCGTGATCACACATTCATGTCATGTCGATGTACTGACATCTGCAGCTCCCGGAGCTGGAAGAGAGCGTCAGGAGTGGAAGACTGTAAGTTTTCTCGAGGCACAAAGTGCACTTAGCTTTGACTGACCTGGGATGTCAGTGTTCCTGATGGCAAGGTCTGTCTTAACAACCTCGGGGAACTTGCCGTGACCAAGTTCGCCGTCGAGCCTGTATGTCGATGCAACTTAGGCAGCCAAGGACGATGCAGCTGACTTTGATCTAGGTATGGTACCTGCCTGGGGTTGCCGAGAGATTTGGCATCGGTTCGTCATAGCTTCATCTCCATGACTGTTGGATATCTAACGTAGCCGCTAGACGAAGGAGCATTGAGGAGATCATTGTTCGAGCATACGGGGGGTAGTTACCCTGAGGTAGGTACATGGAATCAGCAGCACTCGGGTTCTTTGTTGACCCAATTATCAGTTGATTACCCGTGGAGACATCAAAGTCTTCCTTCCCCCCATTGGTGAGCAGAACTAAAGCCAAGTTCGATTCCTAGCTGACCCGTTAACCCGGACAGGTGGACTTACTGTGTATTGTTTCGGTGATCCAGCCAAGATGTCAGACGAATCAGTGCGATTGGCTTTGCGCATCCACGATGAGGTTTGCAAAATGAATTCCGGGAGTGATTTGCCTGCGATTTGCCTGCTTACAACTCCTTAGTGCAACGGCAGTGATGTCTTTGGATCTGACATCTGCACTTGCCGTCCTTATCTCATCTTCGGTATCGAAGAAGCGGTCAAGGAAGCCCAGAATGGTGGCAGCGGGGTTGTAATCTATTTCAGGAAAGAAGGCAGAGCTCTCGGTGAAGTCACAAAGGTGAGTAAACAGCGTGCCTTCAATGCAGAAAAAGCTGACATGGAGCCATAGTACCGTGAGTGTGCCCTTGGTTGAGCGTCCGCGCCTGTTTGCATCCAGCGCAGCCAGTGAACTATCGCGCGGTTGTGGGATAAACGCTGACAGGGGCCACAGTCGTGTACAACGCTCGCAAGCGGGGTGAAGACCGGGCTTCAGACTACTTCAAGCGAACCGAGAACATTGCAGGTGTCAAGGACATGCGCTTCCAGGCTTTGATGCCTGATATTCTTCACTGGCTTGGAATCCGCAAGATCGACCGTATGCTCAGCATGAGCAAGTGAGTAGACACTTCTCCCGGCGAAGCCATCGTACTGCTAACGGCTTACTTCCAACAGTATGAAGCATGACGCCATCGTGGGGCAAGGGTGAGCAATGAAATTCACGTCTAGAAAGGCCAATGGGATTTCGTTGACGATGTTTACAGAATCCCCATTCATGAGCGGGTAGAGCTTCCAGAGGAGTTGATACCGGCAGATTCCCGAGTCGAGATTGACGCGAAAATCACCGCAGGCAAGACAACAAAAGTAACTTGCGAGCCACTCCGATGGCTAACATCAACGTTTAGGGTACTTCACCGCTGGAAAGCGTATGACGGAAGAGGAGCTGAGGGCTGTGCAGGGTCGGCTCTGGGAAGAGTATGTTCCTCCTAGTTGAGGATAGAACAACGACCGCTAACGTGCCTTCAGTATTGACCACTAGGCATTACACCCAGAAATTTGGCGGAGGGTCCCTCGAATGAGCAAGAGAGCAGCGTGGAAACAAAGGTGTTTCGGTATCGAGTGAAGACCTGCCATATTATTGACCTCCCCATGTAATATTCGCCTCTTCCATCCGGAGACCGGGAATGATGCGGGTAAACGTTGGGCCTGCAGGTGACATGCCATCCGCCTCCTTCTGGTGGTGTCGGCTGCATGAAGAAGAGGGATGCAGCGGTAGCCGAGTAGGAACGTTGGGGCGGCATCATCGCTGTACTGGCAAACTGGCGGCTTAGGAACGTGAAGGCCCCATCTGGTAACTCACGCCATTGGAGTAGATTTTTCCCTCGATGAGCTAATTGACACAAGACGTCACTGCAACCACGTAACATGGATGTCGCACAACCAAGGCGCGAGAGGAAACTAGGCCTGGCCTGGCCGGGTCCGCATGTGCAGCGTGTATTGCGGGTGTGTTGTGTGTGTGCGAGAGAGTGTGTGTTGTTAATTCTGTTTGTGAAGACCTGCCAAGGAGTAGCGACGCATGCACCGCACCCAACTTCTCCAGCTCGATGTCGTTGACCGGTGCGGTGCAATGGCGGTGTTCAGCCGGGATTGGAGTTGAACGTCCCGGGAATGGGGGGGAAATGGCGGGAACTGGTCAACCAAAGAGTTAGCCACCCCACAGTAGCTGCATGCGTGATGCCGGCCATGCATGGCCTTTGCGTATAAGTGCCCAAACAGACGCTCACCGACCCATACAACACAAGACACATAGTTGGGAGCCGGTGCCATCAGGCACCCGCCATGTGGCCCAATGAATGCACGCTTAGCCCATCAGCGGAAAACCATCGACCTGTCTCGGCCCCTCCCCGTGAACCGATGCTCCCGCCAGGTAGCCGGGCTTGATGGCTGTTGATAACGTGCACGATATCCGCGTGAGGAGAGGATCAAAGCTAAACATGGTTTCCATCCGGCTCGTAGTTACTGCAGCTTTCCAAGGACCGATCAATGACCGTAAACACTCGCAGCTAAACAGAGCAGCATTCTTCCTTATTCATTCAATCATACGATAATCCAATATCAACTACACTATGGCGGCCGTTGCCCGGGATTTGAGAGAGGATGGAAACATAAGGAGAAGGGAATCGTCGCCACGAGCAGATCATCGACGTCGACCGAGGCTGCTACGAGCCAGTGCAACCGAGCCTTCCATCACAACAACGTCGAATGCCAGTCGAGGTGCCATATCAAGTCCACAGTCAACCCAGAGAGCTACCGAATTACTCAATCGCGTCGCAGTGTACTCCGGTCCCGCTCCCGAGTACTCACCCACTTCGGGTGCGGCACCTCCCATGGCATCGTTGAGCGCCGAGGACGTGACCGTGGCGTCCGCCAACCGTGTACAGGGTCACAGGGAGCACCACCCATGTCCGTGAAGTCCCAGGACCCTGGATAGCAACGAGTAAACTTTGCTGACGACATGCGTTGTCCAGATTCAAACGGGTATTTCAGCTTTCCCAATTTTGATGCCTGGGACGGAGAGCGGCGCAGTGACGACAAGGAGGAAGATGTTTGAGCAACCCGATGAAGAAGGCGGCGACGGCAGGAAGAGTCGACGAATGCCCGCCCGTCCCAGAAAGGAATACGTTTGCGAACGCCTCACGAACGGCCTATGGCGACGATAACGGCGGAGCTCGATGCGCTGCCCGCGGCTGTATCTGAGCCGAGTGACCTAGCGAGGAATTTTGACCTCGAAAGGTATTTATAGGTCAGTGGTGAACCGACTTCTCGATCGAGAAAACAGAAAACGAACTGGGACTCAAGGTGGTGGAGTGCATCATGGCTTTATGCTACAAGAGCGAATGCGCAACAGAGAGGTAAATAGTGACGAGATCACTGTCGCCACCGAGGACTCTTCAATTGGAATTAGGCGTTTTTTTGGTCTTTTTGTGGTCTGGGTGGGGAGTTACGGA
The DNA here is from genome assembly GCA_014705045.1 of Colletotrichum theobromicola. Classification (NCBI taxonomy): domain Eukaryota; kingdom Fungi; phylum Ascomycota; class Sordariomycetes; order Glomerellales; family Glomerellaceae; genus Colletotrichum; species Colletotrichum theobromicola. The sequence goes on from JABGLZ010001048.1 coordinate 226,630, forward strand.
CAGAAATACCAGCAGTCGACTTCACCGGCCAAAACAGAACGGACGACACCGCTCTGGTAGAATGAGGGAGGGATCATGGGCATCACACATTTTGGATGTGGGATGGATGATGGCCAGCGAAGAATTGCACAAGCCCTGAAGGTTGTACTCCTCTGGTCAATACACGTATACAGGATGGCATCAGATAATCAATTTCTTCCGTAAGTGCAGTTATGGGAGTTGAGTTTGATTGTAAAGTTGGATCGAGACAAACACATTTTGCCACACATGAGGAAATTTACTGGTAAAGCAAAGGCCGGGGGAATAATCCATGCTAAGAACAAGGGCGACAGCATGATCATCTCATCGTTGTACTCAAACCCTTACGCACGTACCTGAGGCTCACCACCGTCAATCGGCCAGGTTCAGCCATAGTGTCCGTACATTTACAGCCACACACGATGACTTACAACATTCGCTGGGAGGGGTGGGTCTCTGGGGCTGCTGACACTCATCGAGAAAAATTATGATTTTGTGCATCACGTGACGTACAGTGCGGCAAGTCCTGAGAGAACCGTGCGCGACGCCTGTTCAACCTTGGGGCAGGGGCAAGCACAGTGCTGCGTCGTCGTGGGTCATGTAGGTTGGATTACATAATTCGAACGGGGCACACTCGCTAAGAATTTCGGCCACACAACCTGCGCTCTCAATTTTATCACCAGCGAAAACACCACCCCTCCAATCTTTCAACTACTCAACGTTCATCCGCCAGACAAATAGCAGCCGCCCAAAATGGCTGTTGGAAAGTAAGCGACATCACTCCCGCAAACAAACTACGACGAGCGCGCCGTCCGGCATCGCGGCCGTACGTCTTCCCACCGTCCATTGCTAACCATCCTGCTTTCACTAGGAACAAGAGATTGTCCAAGGGCAAGAAGGGTCTCAAGAAGAAGACCGTGGACCCCTTCTCCCGCAAGGATTGGTATCAGATCAAGGTAAGAGTTGACGCGGTCATACAATCCTGGTGATATGCAGCTGACAATGCCGCCCAGGCCCCGGCCCCCTTCAACGTCAGAGAGTGAGTCCTACCAGCCCGATCTTCCAACAGCCGAATAGCCCACAGCGACAGAGGACCGACAGCGAATTTGCAAACGATCGAGAGGGAGTGAAGCAGGCGGGACAGACAGAGTTGAAGATTGCGCCGAACGCAGATTGCTGACTACTTGTGCAGTGTCGGCAAGACTCTGGTCAACAGAACCACCGGTCTCAAGAACGCCAACGATGCTCTGAAGGGCCGTATCCTGGAGGTGTCTCTGGCGGATCTCCAGAAGGACGAGGACCACGCTTTCCGCAAGGTTAAGCTCCGCGTTGACGAGGTCCAGGGCAAGAACTGCCTGACCAACTTCCACGGCCTCGACTTCACCTCCGACAAGCTCCGCTCCCTCGTCCGCAAGTGGCAGACCCTCATCGAGGCCAACGTCACTGTCAAGACTACCGACGACTACCTCCTTAGACTCTTCGCCATCGCTTTCACCAAGCGCCGCCCCAACCAGATCAAGAAGACGACATACGCTGCTTCTTCGCAAATCCGTGCCATTCGCCGTAAGATGATCGAGATCATCCAGCGCGAGGCTTCCACCTGCACTCTCACCCAGCTTACCTCCAAGCTCATCCCCGAGGTCATCGGCCGTGAGATCGAGAAGTCCACCCAGGGCATCTACCCCCTCCAGAACGTACGTCTTACGTCCACCCGTTGCGTTGCGCCGAACTCTCAGTGCTGACTCGATACTCCCAGGTCCACATCCGCAAGGTCAAGCTCCTCAAGCAGCCCAAGTTCGACCTTGGTGCTCTGATGGGTCTCCACGGCGAGTCCGGCACCGATGACCAGGGACAGAAGGTCGAGCGTGAGTTCAAGGAGCGCGTTCTTGAAGAAGTCTAAGGAGCAAGAACTTAGACGGAGGAAGGTTCGGCAGCAGAGGACTCTGGCTCTACCAGCCGGAGAACAGATTCGGCATTGTTTAGGTCGTTGCACATGGCGTAGCATTAAGGCGGCTGCGGGTCTAGGTTACCTCAAAATGGTAAATGGTCAATTCTTCAAGACACTGTGCCGGGTGTGCGCAGCCTCGCTTCCGAATCATGATGGCAAGACTTGGGTTTCGGGATCCGACTGGAGGATATAAAAGAAAAAGGCGTCATGTGTGTATGTGGAATGGACGGTCACGTTTTTTTGTTGCAGTCCGTTTTCGACCAAGAGCAGATTCTCGCAGCACCACCAATGCGACTTCGTTCCTGGAATAAGCATCCCTCATCACCGGTTTTCGTTATCGAACGGCTTAATTTACAAGGAGCCGTCGGTATGGTGACATAGTTTGCATATTCCCCACCCAGGGTATTTTTGACTGGACGTGATGTGTCCATAGATGTCTATCCGACGCGCTTCTCTATGGGTAGTGAAAACCCTTCCCTACAGATCTTGGACCCAAGGCTGCCTGCTCTGCCACGCATATGTGTTCCACGACGCTTTCCGCTATTCAGGCCCTCTGAGAAACTCGACGACCGCTGCGTTCATGGGTCAGTTCTACCTACGCGAACGGCATTATTCCTGCTAACTTACCCTGGCGGAATTCTTCTGGCTTCTCTGATATCACCCAATGGCCAGCGTCGATGTCTGCCAGCCGAAACTTGGGGAAGAACTGTCCGATGATGGGCAAAACATCATCTGGTACGTATTTGCTCTGGGTTCCACGGACAAACAGAGCAGGCTTCTCGAAACGAACCTTGCTCGGATCTTTGAATGGGAAGTCACCCATGTGATTCAAAGAACGACCAATGATGTCTAGTGGAACTCGAAACCTTTGCTCCGGCTTCCCTACTTCAGGTCGATGTAGGTTGCCAAGCAGGAATTGCCGGATGGGCAAAGACTTTTGTAATTGAGTCAGTGGATTGTGAGCTGCGTTTGGGCACGGGGCGTCTTACACTCTCATACTCGTTGAGAATCTGGTCCGCCTCGGCCTGCCTAGTGACGTTGGCAGCTTCGATCCTTCTCATGCCTTGGATATACTTCCCAAAGCCACTTTCCAGCACTGCATCCACCGGCGCATTATCGACTGCGACAATGTCCCGAACGATCTCAGGCGATTTCAACGCAAGGGTCATGGCAGCCTTAGCACCCCTTCAGTATACATGGCTTAGTACATGATACTTATTTGGAACCTAATGACCAGTAACTCACATCGAATGTCCAATGATGGTCGGTTGGCGGAGGTTATGCTGCTCAATGAAACCCGCAACATCATCTGCCATGTGCACGTAGTCGTGATGCCGGTCATGGGGCGACTCTCCATGGTTGCGCAGGTCCTGGGATTATTATCAGTGCCATGGCCAGGCTTGGCAAGTAGTTCCTTTACCAATGCATAGACGGGTCTCCCTAGATCACGTGCAAGGACTCTGAAAGTATGTCAGGAAGGTCGGATACCTACACGGCAGCATGACTCACTTGCTGATGCTTCTATTGTTTTTTTTCGACCCGAAGAGGCCATGAAGAAAGATGATCGGAGCAGCCAGCCCAATGGCTTGTCTGCTTGGCTCATGCAAGTCGTACGAGAGTCTCAGGCTATTCTGGGTCGATAAAGGCCGCAGCGGTGTCAATCCAGCGAAGGGACTTCGGCGCATGAAGCGATGCATCGTGGGCAATGCCATCTCATGTGAAGTGAGAAGATGCTTGTGAAAATTTGTGTTGTATTGTGGAAGTAGTAAATAACTTAAGGGATTAGAGTTATAGAAAGAATCCCTAAGCTATATAATATTTAGAATATAGACTTAGTTATTTTTTATTTAATATATTTATAACTTATTATTTTAATAATATACTCTTTTAATTTACTCTATATTAATAAGCTTTAGACTTAATTAAGTTGCTTTTTTATTTTTCTTTAATACTAGAGAATAATAATATAAATACCCTCTGAAAATAAACCTTTCTATTAAGAAGTAGTAAGTAGTAATTAGTAAGTATAATATATTACTAAGTAGAGGACTATATATATAGAGAGCCTATGAGGGCTGCTCTTATATAGAGGTGCGTTTTAAAAGTTTTAATTATATTTCTAAATAGCTTTATATTTAGATTAACTTAAGTATATAGATATATAAGCTGTTATTAAGAAGGTTTCTAAAACTTACCTTTTTAAAATTATATAATACTAAAAGTAGCCTCTAGCTAGCTATTATAACTTTTACTTAAAACTTATATTATAATAACCTCTAACTTTTTCCTTTAGCTAATAGCTTACTAGTTATATTATCCTAGCTTTAGCCTTATTTCCCCTTTATATACTTAAGTAAACTATCTATTAAACAATCTTATTACTCTTAATAATATATTAATAATAACTTTATAACTTTAATTAGGTTTAATTACTATAATAAACTCTTTCTAACCTTTTAACTTATTTAATAACCCTTATATATACGTTCTATTATTAAGCTTAGCTATCTTTTTTACTACTTATACTATATTTATTTAAGTTTTCTATTAATTAAGTTAATATTTTTATAGTCTATATTTATTAATAATACCTATAATATTATAGTTAGCCTAATTAACTTACTAACTATACTACTTTATAAAGAATATTATTAAAGTAAGTATAAATACTAAGATTAATAATAAATATATTAATAGCTTTTAGTAAGAAGTTTTACTAATATTAGTAAGTAGCTACTATACTAGTATAGCTAAAGTTAGCTTTTAAAACTTTAAAGTGAAACCTAGCTATAACTATTTAGTTCTTAGAGCTCTATATACTAAAGGGTATTATTTTACTAATTATTATAAACTTAGCTTTATAGTTAGTATTAATTTTAGTATTTAAAAGTATACTTAAAAGAACGCTTTATAATATAAAACTTTATAAATTAAGTAAAATATAATATATTATAAAAGTATAGAAATCTAAGTAGTTTACTTTAAAAGTATTAACTTAAGATTAAGAATAAGAAATAGACTTAAAGTATAGTATAAGTAGTAGTATCTTAAGTATATAACTATAATAAGCTTTTTATAGCTAAGTGTTTTATAAAGCTATCTCTAATATATATCTCACTTATAGTGTAAGTTATATAAGTAAAGTAGTTAATCTTATTAATAATAAATTTAATAGTAGGGTGTAAAAGGCTAGCTAACGCTTAATATAATAAATCCTATATTAATTAATCTAAAGATAAAGAAGAAGAAGAAAACTCTATAGTGGGGCGTAGGTATATAAGAGCTATATAGGTACTACTAGTAGTTACTATAAGTTATATAATATTATATATACCTAAGTATATAACGCGCTCTAAGTAGGTATAGTAGCTAATACTATAATATAAAGCTATTATTAATAAGCCTAATAGCTATAATAATATATATATCTAGCTTAAATACTCTTATTTAATAAGTTATTATATAAGCAACAGTTAGAGGAGACTAAAGAGTTAAATAAAGGTGTGGTTCTTATTAAGAGGATATTGCGCTCTTAGCGCTCCTTATATCTTAAGCGTAGTGGGCCTATATAGCTTATATAACCCACTCTTTAGTGAGCGCTTACTAAGGCTCCCTTATAAGGCGTATAGCGTATTACTAGATACCTCGCTATATACTCCCTTAGCTATATATATAGCTAATTAAAGCTTTATACTTAAGAGGATTTATTTAAACTAAAAATAAATATAGTATTAATATAAAGTTACTTATAGTATAGTAGGGAGTACTTTTAAAAGAGCTATAAAGTACTCCCTTATAAAGTTATAAAAGGACCCTTTAACTTATAATATATTATTAATACTATATAAATATATAAACTATACTAGTTTTAAGTAAACTAATTAAGTAAGCGCTCTCTTAATATAAATAAGAGCAGAATTTTCTATAAGCCCTCTTATAGAAACTTTTTTTTCTTTATATATCTTAACTTTTATATTTTATAAGTATTATTTTTCTATTACTTATAAGATCCCTTTCTTTACCTATATAGTAACTTATTTCCTTTTTATTTCTTTATAAGTCTTTTTTTCTCTTTATTTCTTTATAAGTCTTTTTCTCCCTAAGTCCTTAATCCCTCTATTAAATACTATACTTATAATATAATAAGTATTAGCTATAATAACTACTCTATAGCTATAAAGTAATTATAAGTATACTATAAAGCTATAAACACTTAGTAAACTTATTAAGATAATAATACTAATAAGTTAGTTAGTGAGTAGGATAATTCTCTTATTAAGATCTTACCCTCTCTAAATAAAGATAATTATAAGTACTATTAACTTATTTCTAGAGTAATTAGCTAACTATTTTATAAGTAGAAGATAAATTTAATACTAATAATAAGGATATTAACTTTAAGGATATCCTAATCCCTTATAAGCTTTCTATTAGTAAGGGCTTCTATTATACCTCTTAGTATAGTTTTATAGAGTCTAATATTATTTAAGAGTATAATTAGCTTACTTATAAGTTTAGATCTATATTCTATTTATATAAATAGGGCTAGTTTATTTACTAGAATACTTCTACTTCTTATAAGACTTCTACTTATATTCTTACTTAGGAGTATATTTATAAGTTTATATAGAAGCTTATTTAAGAGTCTATTTATAGTCCTATTTATACTTTAAAATAGATTAATACTACTAATTATAAATATAAGTAAGCTATTATTATCTTAAGTAAGAATAAGAATAAGGGGGACTTTTAGAGTAAGTACTTTTCTATTTATAAAGTGATTTTATATTTATACCCCTTTTTTTAAGAAAATATTTAATTAAGAGACTTAATTTTAATTACTATCTATATAACTATAATAAAGGGGATCCTCTTAATAAGTAGTATATATAAGGTTTTATAAGTAATATATACTACTTAAAAGTTCTTTTTTACTTATATAGAGTTAACTACTATAATTTCTATAAGTATATAAGATATAGTCCCTATAAACTTATTCCTTAAGAGCTCTAACTATATACTTATAGAGTATAAGATATTACTTATTATTAAGCTAATACTATAAATAAGAAAGCTATTAAGTTTATTAATAATATAAATATATATATAAGTTTTTACTTATTAACCTTACTAACTTATAAGAAGTATTATTTAACTTAGATTAATATTTAGAAGAATACTCTTAAGTAGTATAAATATAACTAGGGATTTATAAGTAGAAGTAAGGGTTTAACTCCTTATAAGAAGGTTTATATAGAGAAGGTTATTAGTAATTAGACTCTTATAATTATACTTAAGAGTACTCTTAGTAAAGTTACTTACCCTAGAGAGTCCTTAAGTATAAGTATATTTCTATCTCTTATACTTTATTTTTTAGCTTTAACTCTTTTTTATTCTACTATAAATACTTCTATCTATTAAGTTCCCTTAAGTAGATCTACTTAGAGATCTATTATAAGTATTTAATATCTTAATATAAATACTCTTAATTTAATTCCCTTTTCTCTTCTTATAAGTATTCTTAGTATTTAGAATTATATTACTCCTAAGGGTTAGTTCTTTTTATTAGCTAAGAGCGCTCCTTATTATTTATTAAGAAACTATAACTTAAAGAATAAGTAATACTTTTAAGAGGAAAAAGATATTTAAGAGGATAAAAAATATAAACTAAATAAAGTAATTACTTAGAGCTAAAATAAGTTTTTTATTTATTCTAACTTTTTTACTCCTCTAAAGAGTAGTTAGTTTATAAATATTCCTCTTATTTAGACCTTTATTCTTAATATTATAAATACTTAATATTTTTTTTTCTTTTTTAGTATTTTAAATTATTACTTAAAGTATTTTAATAAAGTTCTTAAGAGATATCTATTTAATTATACTCCTATTAATATATATAAGAACTCCTAAGAGATTACTTATTATAAGTAAGAGGAGGCTCTAAAAGAGGCTAAAGCTAAAGAGGAGGAGGTTTATAAGTATTAAGCTAAAAGTACTCCTTAGAGGCTAGGTTTAGATACTCTTTATAATAAGGACTTAATAGATATAATCCCTATTATCCTAAGTACTTTTAGCTCTACTTCTATAAGTGCTCTTAGCTTAATTTTTATTATTTATATATATAATTCTTAGGGAAGCCCTTATATTATCCTCTATACTTAAGCTACTATTAGTATAACTACTTTTATTAGTTTTAA